>QRFJ01002030.1:113549-125929 GCA_006176705.1 Cocos nucifera | reverse complement strand
ATCCTAATGACTCTTTAGGATATCCTATGAATCGAGCTCTGAAGGACCTAAACTCTAACTTGTCCGCTTGTTGTCTTTTGACATGAGCCGGACAACCCCAAATTCTAAGATGACTCAGACTTGGTTTCTTACCATGCCATATCTCATACGGTGTGGTAGGAACGGTTTTAGAGGAACCCTATTCAGTAGATAAATTGAAGTTAACAATGAATGTCCCCAAAGAAAATTAGGAAGGTCTGTGAAGCTCATCATGGATCGGACCATATCCAATAGAGTTTCCGATTTCTCCATTCTGAAACTCCGTTGAGTTGAGGTGTTCCTGGTGGAGTCCATTGAGAGACTATGCCATTTTTCTTGAGATAGTCTAGGAATTTCTCGGCTAAGGTATTCACCTCCTCGATCTGATCGAAGAACCTTAATGGGTTTTCCAGTTTATTTTTCTACTTCATGTCTGAATTCTTTGAACTTTTCAAAAGCTTCAGACTTGTGTCTCATAAGATACACATACCCATACCTAGATAGATCATCGGTAAAGGTAATGAAGTAGACAAAATTGCCTCTAGCCGGCACATCAAATGGGCCGCACACATCAGTATGTACTAGGGCAAGGAGATCTGTGGCCCTTTCCCCATGTCCAACAAAAGGGAGTTTAGTTATTTTGCCTTGAAGATAAGATTCACAAGTTGGATATGACTCGAAAGTCAATGGACTCAATAGCCCATTTTTCTCCAATTTGTTGATCCTATCTTCTGCTATATGACCTAATCTTCAGGTGCCATAGATATCTATCGTTTGGACTATCCCTAGGTCATTTGGCATTCACGTTTTGCTCGATAGTTAGAATAGGTACATCAATATGTAGCTGATAAAGATCGTTAATAAGAAAACCATTTGCAATTTTATTTCTTTCATAAAGAATGTTACAATGGTCCTTAAAGAAGGTAATCACATAGCCTTCTAGTGCTAAGCATGAAACAGAAATCAAATTCTGCTAGCTGCAGGCACATAATAACAGTCTTTCAAAACTAAGTCTAAACCAGATGGTAATCGAAGAGGGTATGTTTCCCACCGCCACTGCAGCAACTCTTGCTCCATTACCGATGCGTAGGATCATGTCTCCATCCCTCAGCCTCCTGCTATCCTCAAGACCCTGCATGGAAGTGCACAGATGAGCACTAGAACTAGAGTCAAGCACCCAACTGGATGCAGAAGAAACCATAAGGTTAGACTCAATAATGAGCATACCTCCAGAAGGACCTTCCTTCTTATTCTTCAGGGATGGCCAGGTAAGTAGGGCAGTTCCACTTTCAGTGGCCGTCACTGTTGCAATGGAAACACTTTCCTTTGGCAGCGGCTTTCATCTTTCGGCTCTGCCTTCTTCTTCTTTCCTCCTTCCACCTTTTGCTTTTTCGCAGACTTCTTTTTCTTTTCATAAGACTTTCTTTTGGAAGAAGTCCATTCCATAGCAAGAACTGAGCCTTTAGAACCTTTCATAGAAAGCTCAGCGGTGATCAGCATATTCATTAATTCGGCCAAGAAATTTTGAAGTTTATGCATGTGGTAATTCATGATGAATTGCCCATATGCATCAGTCAAGGATTGCAGAATAATATCGTTCTGCAGATCCAAGTCTAACTTCACACCGAGCTTCTCAAGCTCTTCCAAGTCCTTGATCATCATCAGACAGTGATCTTGGACTGACTGCCCATCATGCATCTTAGCCTTAAAAAGTTATTTCGTGACTTGATACTTGGCTGCACGACTCTGTTCACCAAACATCTCCTATAGGTGAGCCAACATTTGGCGAGCAGTCCCGATATCTTCATGTTGGCGCTGGAGCTCATCAGACATCGAGCCCAACATGTAATATCTGGTCTTATTATCTTCGTCTATCCATTTTTTCAGAGATGCTCTCTGTTCAGTGGATGGACGAGCTGGTAAGGTGGGAGGGTCCTGGTCCAATACATGGGTTAACTTCTCGAAACCCAAAATGATTTTGTAGTTTCTGAGCTAATCTTTATAATTGGGTTCCGGTCAGTCTATGTGTGTCCAGGATACGTGCCAATGGGTTGGACGCAGACATTTTTCCTATAGAGAGTCAAAGATTCTAGTTAGATACTGTAATTATGACTTGACCAATTTGTTTAGGAATTTTATTTTTAAACAAACTCGGATTTCTACACTCTCTCTATAGAGATGCGAAAATCTCCATGATTAATAATTTCTAATGGATAGTGTGGTCTCACCAACTGACTCATCACCTCACCTAACAGTTATTGGTGATGGGTTAGCCAATGAGTGAACAACTCTTGTTCAATGATTCTCTAATCATGGTGCACCCAAACTTGGTCTCTAATTCATGAATCTCACCATATCTGCAATATTGATCCACTCCTTAGTTAAGTCAGACCCACCATTTGCACAGACTGGATTCCTAATTGAGTCTCTCACCGTATCCGAAATATTGAGCCCAACTCATCCTCCAGCCCATAGCATCCAATGCCTAATAGACATGGTTGCATCTTCCTGATGCAACTGAGCCACTGTATCCAGCCGAGAACAATCAACCCCTGGGAAGGGCCCGCACATCTACAATGGTGGAAGACCTCAGACTTAATCTTTTCTTAGGGAGAATTGATTCAGGTCTCATTAAACTAGACTTGTCATAGTCATAACAATTATGACTAACCTAGTGGCATGGGTTAGCTCGGATTATTGACCACCTCAAATCAAGAACTGGTGTTCAACAGATATGGCCAGGTAAGTGAGACCGGTGGAAGGGATATGCCATTAACTCATACAAAAAATGCATTCAGGTCGAGTAGCTCCCAATTAAAAATCAGTCGGTCGTATGTGCCAAACTTACCTTAGACACCAAATTGTTGAGCCAAAACCAATTGGGTTAGCCTACAATCCAGACTCTAACCTCTGAGCCTAATTAGGTCTTGCTTGATCGTGACTCGATCTTGACCCAGACTTAATCCTATTAGGCTGGTCAATTTAAGCATTGTTGATCCCATCTAACCAACTCTTGATTCGGTTTGATCAACCGCTTAGACCTAATTGAGCTACCCAAGCCCAAACCCAGTATTATGAATATGTCTTAGATCTAAAATTCTCAATTTTAGATCTAATTAATATTTTATAATCTTAATTTTTAATTAAGTAGGGTTCATAAATAAAATATGCACAATAAATCCTAGGATTTTAGGATCTAGGATTTTGCAGAAAGTAAGTTTTGGATTTCTGATTAAGGACGAACGCGCAGCACCCCTACACATCATAAGAACACCCCATCGGATGGGAGGAGAGGGCCTTTAAACCCTTCTTCATTCTTATGATCGGACGGCCAAGAGGAACGCCTTAATCAGGAACATGTAATACTACAAAATAGTTTTAGATCTATATCATATATCTCATATACAAATTAGATCTAATCATGGCATATTTTGCATACATCTCATGTATCAAATCATGCATATTTTTTAGATCTAAATTATCTCATAATAATCTAAAAAATTAGATTTAAATTGATCTTATCAAAATAAACTCTAATCTAGACAACTATGTAGAACTATTCTACAACTAGTCTAGACATGCATCAATCATATCTCATATGATGTTTAAAATTAAATAATTTTTATTTACTATTTTTTAGATATTATTATAATAATTATAATATTAAAAAATAGTAAATAAATAGATCTAAAATATGATTTAATCAAATTAAATTATAAACATGCAAGACTATTCTATAGAACTATTCTATTTTAGAACTAGTCATGCATATTTTCTAATCTTAGATCCAAATCATTTAATTTTAATTTTTTTTGATTTCAGATCTGATCACATCTCATGTGACATCTAAAATTATTTATTTTTTAATTAAAATAAATTTTAAATTAGATCTAAATACTTTTAGAACCTGGCTCTAATACCAGTTGAAGAAAAATCCTGATTTTTTGAGCCAGATTGGTTCAAATCTGATCGGATCAAGAGATATATTTCAAAAAAAAAATTCTTTAATCTAAATCAGATCTGAGATATTTTAGATCTAATTCTTATTATTATAATAATAAAAATAAAATTTAAATAAATTAAATCAAATTTAATTTACCTTGATGTAGGATAATCCTATTACCCATTGATGATCCTGTAAGCAGCGGAAGGTTCTGGATCTAGCCACACAAGTGCCTAGCCTCTATCAGTATTCACTTGGGCTGAATTTGGAGATCCTCTTCTTCTCTATCATATCTCCAAAAATCAGATCTGGATCTGATCTGGAGGATCTTCAAAACTACCTTTCGAAGATCAGCAGTTGTCCTTTGCAGCAGCGCAGCCTTCTAGCTTTCAGTCGTCTTTCTCTCATCTGGATTGCGTCAACCAAGAACCCAAAATACTTTTGGACGTGGAGAGGAGAGGGAGAAGATGCTTTGGTGTGGAGGAGGAGAGGAGAGGCAGCCTTGGGGCGTGGAAATCTCAATTCCTTTTTCAATACAATTTGAGTTGGGCGTAGGGTCTTATTTATAGACTATCTGTGATCCAACTCCTCTTCTTCCCAACTAATCACAACCCTTTATGAAATCAGATCTAAATCTGATTGGTGGGAATAGAGTCCCCTGAATTCCTCCTTAGATGGTGCCTAAGACTAGTCAAACTTGGTTCTTAGGAGAACTCTAATCAGAATCCAAAAAGGAGATGGAGTCCCTATCCAATAGGGACTTCTGGGCGCCTCCAGCTTGGGCACACACCAAGGGTGGCATGCGCCCTTTTCCTTGCCAGGTTCTGGCAGGGGGACAGGCCCCCATCGGCTCTCCAATAGGTGCGTGACACGTGGATAGAAGTCAAAATGTCAATGGTCAATGTTTGACCAGTCAAAGGTCAACTTTTAACCAAAGTCAAAGGATGAGAAATGGTAGGTGATCAAAAATGGCAAGTATTATCTTATAAAATAAGACAACCTTTTTATGACCTAGACAAGCTCCAGTTAGACCAAGTGAAGGCCTCTGATTGAGCACAAACTCTTTTGGCTTAGTAAGGACAACTATTTATGATAGTAAAAGAAGAACGTTAGGTTCAATCGAGTGCTAGCACGATTTTCTTGAACCTAATTGAATCTCATTCAGATCAATTGAACTAGATTAGTTCAATTGATGATCACCAGATTCAAATCCTTATTTGTGTGATCCAGTTAGGTTCAGTTTTATATGGTAATAGGATATGTCATGATCTCTATCATTGACATCATCGAAACTCCTTTTGATGGATCAGAACTCTTTTGATTCGAACAGCTAGAATGATCGATCATCTAAATCATTCTAATTGCTCCAAAATCCACCAGTGACACCTAGCAGTATATGGTGGCAACCCATCAGAGCTGAATGTGAACCTCTTGGTGTAGCTACCTATGTGATTAAGTTCTTCTATCTTGAGCCCCGATCAGATTAAGGTTTAAGGTGAACTCGTCAAACCCTAGTCTCTGTCATATGATGTAATCATTCGATTCAAGTCCTGATGTGAAAACCTAAATAGAAACTCTTTCTATTATTTCACTCTGCCATGGCCATGGACTTTTGGACTTGATTCTCATGATCATCATAGGGCTGCTCCTCTACCACCGAGGTAGATAGATTTCATCTTGATGCAATCCAGTTCCTACAATGAACATGCTATAGCCAACATACACCTCAGGATTTCGTATGGCTAGGAGACCGAGTAATGGTGTAGTCAAACTATAACACCCTCAAGGTGAACTGCCGATGCATCTCAGGTCAAAAAATCAGACACACCACTGCAGCATCGAGTCAGTCATTGACGAGAAGGTAGACTTCCTAATGACTACTCGAGGTGGTCACGCTCAGTGCCCTCGTTCTCTAACGAGTACCTGTACTCTCGCTCCGGTGTCTCCACACCGTAGACTCAAGACTCATCTACTAAAGAGAAGCGATTGTACACCAACCTTTTGGATCAATCACCATCTCGTGATGATCCTATAGTCGGAAGCATTTTATGAGTTAATAATAATTATTCATGTCTTAAATTTTTAACTCTTGAAAATATGAATTATCATTACCATTAACTCAAAGGATGTATCATAGACACTAAAAATACATGTGGTAGAAAATAATCTATTTTATTTATTTTAGTCAAAATTATAATTTTGCCTCTAGAAGTGTATTACAAGTATCAGCCAATTCTGGCTTTTAGGGTACATATATCTAACAACACCTATTTTTGGATAAATTAAGATCTCGATAGACTGGACCGTATATCGTTAAAGAAGTCTTCTTACATGGGACTATAGTGATTGAAAATCCTAGTAATGGTGTTACTTTTAAAGTTAATAGACAACGATTAAAATTATTCTTGGATCTATCCATTGAATTTAATGAAAAAGCTATGGTTTTTTATGAACCTATTTACTTGAATTAATTTTTAGAACTGGTCTGGCTGAAGACGTTAAACTTAGTGCATACTGAGAGGCAACCTAGCTTTATATATTTAATTTTTTTTCTTATTTTTTTAGTTTACTTTTCTTTTAGGATTAAGTTGAGGGAGAACTACAAACCCATGCTGAATGAAGAGCAAATAAAGAAAAACCCAGACCAAAATGAGAATCATATTAGCCTAGGTGAACTCTTTCCTTTTTATTCTTCTTGTTATTTATCATACTTTAATTTTCTTTCCTTTATTGAGGACAATAAAAATTAAGTTAAGAGAGAAGGATAAATAAAATTTTTAAATCCTCGAATATGATAATAATTAGTCTTATATATCTAATTTCATGCCAATTTGAAGTTTTTTAGGTATTTTAATCGATAATTGATTAATGATCTAGAAAATTTTTAAAATACTAAGGATTAAATTATTAAAAAAATTTAATAAATGATCAGGTTTAGAATAGAATAAATTTTTGAGTGATTCTAAAACTTTCTTCCAACCTATATTCAATAAAGAATCTATATTATATGGATATGAGTGAAAAAAGTATGAGTAAACTTTTTTTAAAAGAAATAATAAAGAACAAGTTCTAAATATTAATTTTCCACCAAGTAACCAAATCCCGTTGTCTTAGTAAGCAATGTTATTTACGTTAAAAAGTGGATAATATGAAGAATCTTATTATACAATTAATTTTAACTTGTAGCCTATTTGACTCAAGTCAGTAAGCCTAAAGAATGTTTTACACTTAATATCATAAAATCAACTGATTTGGGAGTCATTGATCCAAAGCTCGCTATAAGGATTAGATAGAAAGCTTAAGAGATTAACACAATGCACTAACTGAAAAAAAAAAACTCTAGTCCATACTAAAGATAGAGGATTTAAAAAATAAGGTTCAAAATTGGTAAAAGAAAAGGTCTAAAATTTTATGCTCTTCACATAACCACTATTTATGATAAAATTAATAATCTGATGACATATCTCTTAAATCTCTAACCAGATATCAACTGACTTTAGAATGATCTGAAGAAACTTTCATATCCTATTGAGTCGATATATACTTCTAATTTTTCTCTTTTTACTCGAGGACGAGTAAAACTCAAGTTGGAGGATGTAATAATTATCATAAATTTATAGATAAAAATATTAAAATATATATTTATTTAAAAAATTAATATTCTTATTAGTGTTTTATAGAAAATAAGTTGATTAATGTAAAGAGCTTAATTTTTTGGTTCAAACAAAACAAATTTCACGTAAATTGGAGCTAAAATTAAAAAAAAATGAAAGTCGGAAGTTAAAAAAAAATTGGTCCAACCAAAATTGGTCCAGCGAACCCAGCTCGACCGCTAGGTCCGCCAGCTCCCTCTGCCCATGATATCATCCTGACATCAGGGTCATACACAGTCCACCATGGATCGACTGCCAGCACGATAGGCATGGACCCTTAAAGGATCCATAGAAAAATAATCGCAGCTCATAAAGGCATCTTCGTCATTTTATCTGGCATGACAGTTGCGGATTGGTGGTGGTCTTCGATGCAGTCAGTCTACAGGGTCCAGCGGCATAGTGACACGCCATCTGATGACTATCGTTGATGCTAATGGGCATCTAACGATTCGGGTAGCTTTCAGGTTTGATCAAGACTCCAGCCTTCTTTTGAGCATGATTCGATGGGCAAAAACATTCTTAGCTTCAATCTGATGGCTGAAAACAAATCTGGGCACTGATTAAGGACTATGCAGTAGATTTTGATGAATTTTAGGCCATTTGATCTCAAATGAACGGTCAGGAAGCTCCAAGATGATTAAATTCGATCCAGACTTATGTTTTGACTCCAAAAAGAACTCTACAAATCTTGTTTCTTCCTCTATTTAAACCTCCTTATACTGAAGCCCTAACAATAAGTCCTCTTGGCCAAGAACACAAAAAAATTCTTCTCCTCTCTAGCAAACCAGAGCTTCCTCCCTCTCTTTTTCTCTCTTTTCCTCCTTTCTTCCTCCTTTCTTCTTCCATCCTTCACCAAGGAGCTTTGAAAATGCTAGGAGTGAGCAGATCATCAACCATGCATGGCTAAGGAGCTGAATTCTGGAAGAGTAAATGAAGTCTTCAAGCATAGGTTGTAATTTTTTTTTTTATATTTTGTAATTACTTTTTATGCAAACATGGTCTTCTGCCCAGTTTTTAATGAAATTTATCTTTTTATGCATGAGATCTTGACATTTTGACATGCTTATTATTGATTAAAGATCTAAATAAATTATATTCATTGGGATGGATTGTGATCGGTAGATATAATCTATACTTAATTTAATAATTTATTCTAGAAAAAAATCATTAAAAGCCATATTTTTAATTTTTAAAAATTAAAATATTGAATAATTTATAATTTCATAAAGATGGATCATTATTAAAGGATATAATTCATGCTCTAAGAAAATAAATTATAATCATAACTAAATTTTTAAAAATAATAAATTTTTATATTAAAAAATTATCACGACCATGCTAAAGATGGATTTAAAATTCTAGAATACCTTCAATTAATTTTAAAAATACTAATTAATTAAGTATTTATTATTTTTATTTTATTTTAATTTGCTAGACTCATAATTATCACTCTTTAATCTATTTTTTAAAATTTTTACTTTAAAATTAAATATAAAATTTTATTTTTAATTAAATTGAACATAACTTAGCTTTCAATTTCTCAAAAAATTAACATCCAACTCACCACTTGAAGGAAAAATCTTGATTTCTTGGATCAGATTCGTTCAGATCTGATTGGATCAAGAGAGATATTTTAAAAAAAAAATTTTTGAATCCAGATCAGATCTGAGGTATTTCAAATCTAATTTTATAGATCTAATAAAATAAAATAAAAATAAAATAAATTTAATTTAATTTTATACCTTTTATTGGGTAATTAGATTATCCTATGATGATCCTATTGATTATCTAAGGTTCTGAATCTAGCCACGTAAGTGCCTGACCTCTATCGGTATCCATTCGAGCTAGATCTGAAGATCTTTTTTTTCTTTATCATCTCTCCAAATATCAGATCTGAATCTGATTTTGAGAATCTTCAAAACTTCTTTTGAAGATCTGAAATTGTCTCTTACAGCAATGCTGCCTTCTTCCTTTCTCGTCACCTTTCTCTTGCCTGGATCGCACCAAACTGGAGCCCAAATCTTCTTGGGCATGGAGAGAAGAGAGAGGAACCAGAAGATGGCATGGAGAGAGAGGATCAGAGTAAGCATTGACGAGAGCCTTGTGGTGTGTGGCTATTGGGCAAGGGGAGAGCTTCTCTTGAAAGCTAGGCGTAGATAGGGTTATATAGATCCTGCTGCGCCATGTAGTGCCACATTATCCCGACCAATCATGTTGCTTCGTACAATCATATCTAAATTTGATTGATGGGTCTGATTCAATCAAATGAGAGCCCCCTCAAATCATCCTTAGGTAGTGCCAAGATTGGTCAAAGCTGAGTCTTAGGCACCTACCTAAGTTGATTCCAAGAAGCAATCTGGAGTCCCATCTGTATGGGACTCCAGGCATCCCTATCCATGGGTGCACGCCTCCCTAAGCATGCGCCTCCTTCTTTTCAATTTTTAGCAAGGGGACAAGCCTCTATCTGCTCTTTTACTGATGCATGACACATGGGCAGATATCTAAGTGTCAAAGGTCAATATTTGACCAAAGTCAAAAGATAAAAATTAACAGATGATAGAAAATAGCAGGTGTTATCTCAAATTTATCTCATAAATTAAGACAACCCTTTTCTAACTTGGACAAGCTCCAGTCAGACCAAATGAAGGAATTCGAGTGAGCACAAACATATTTGGCTCAGTCGAGATAACTTTTAATGATAATTAAAGAAAAACATTAGGCTCAATCGTGTACTAGCATGATTTTTTTGAATCTAATTGAATCTAATTCAAATCAATTGAACTAGATTAGTCCAATTGATGATATCTAGATCCAAATCCTTATTTGTGTGACTCAGTTAAGTTCAGTTCTATATGGTAATGGGATATGTCGTGATCTCTATCATCAACATCATCAAAACATCTTTCGATGGATCAGAATTTTTTTGATTCAGACAACTAGAATGATCGATCATCCAAATCATTCTAATTGCTCCCAAAATCTATCCGTGATACCTAGCAGTATATGGTGACAATCCATCAAAACTAAAAATGAACCTCTTGGTGCAGCTACCTGTGTGATTAAGTTCTTCTATCTTGAGCTCCGATCAGATTAGGGTTAAGGTGAACTCGTCAAACCCTAATTTCTATCATATGATTTAATCATTTGATTCCAGTCCGATGTGAAAATTTTAATAGAAACTCTTTCTATTATTTCACTCTGCCATG
This sequence comes from Cocos nucifera, assembly GCA_006176705.1. Taxonomy (NCBI): domain Eukaryota; kingdom Viridiplantae; phylum Streptophyta; class Magnoliopsida; order Arecales; family Arecaceae; genus Cocos; species Cocos nucifera. The sequence goes on along the minus strand of QRFJ01002030.1, from coordinate 115,109 downwards.
GCCATGGGCTTATGGACTTGATTCTCATGATCATCATAGGATTGCTCCTCATTTACCGAGATAGATAGGTTCCCTCTTGGTGCAATCCAATTCCTACAATGAACATGCTATAGCCAACATACACCTCAGGATTTTGAATGATTAGGAGATCGAGTTATGATGTAGTCAAACTATAACATCCTTAAGATGAACTGTCGATGCACCTCAGATCAAAGAATCAGACACACCACTGCAGCTTCGAGCCAATCATCGACGATAAGGTAGACTTTCTTATGACTGTTTGACATGGTCACGCTCAGTATCCTCATTCTCTAACGAGTATCTGTACTCTCGCTTTGGTGTCTCTACACTGTAGACTCAAGACTCATCTACTATAAAGAAGCGATTATATACCAACCTTCTGGATCAATCACTATCCTCATGATTATCCTACGGTCAGCAGCATTTTATGAGTTAATAATGAAAATTCTTGTCTTAAATTTTCAACTCTTGAAAATAAGAATTATCATTACCATTAACTCAAGGAATGTATCACAGACACTAAATACACATTTATGATAGAAAATAATCTATTTTATTATTTATAGTCAAAATTATAATTTTATCCCTAAAAGTGTATTATAAGTGTCAGTCAATTCTGGCTTCTAGGGCACACATATCTAACACCACTATCCTAAATATTAAAATTAGATATTAAATTTTATTTATCACTATAGCGACAAGCAATCATACATACATACATACATACATACATACATACATACATACATATATATATATATATATATATATATATATATATATATATATATATATATATATATATATATATATATATATATATATATTAAATAAACTTGCATATGCTCATATATTGTATAAAAGATTTAACATGCTTCATTATGCTAATTTTAAAAACCAAATTTTAATAAAATATGTTGTATTTAATAATAATATAAATAATTTACTAATATATTTTAATTACATTGCATTAATTCATGTAGGAAATTTAAAAAATATACATAACGTATGCTTCTAAATTAACATAACACCAAACATTAACTAAAATGTAATTTTAAAAAATTATTCAAGTATTTAATTAAACGATTGTGTGGAAAATAAAATATTAATTTAATGGTTCCATGATATGGTTCCAATCCTTCCAAAAAGATCTTAAGACAACCTTTTTTTTTTTATCTTTTAAAGGTCTTAATGTATCTAATTGTACTTGATTGGATATACAATAGCTATATACAACTCAAATCATATTCTATTATCAAATAATTTATTTATTTTGATGTTAATATTTTAAATTAATTTAAAATATAAATAAGTATGTTGTTATTATTATGAGTGCAAGGCTCAAATATCATTATTTAAGTTTATTTTATCTTTCTTTAAAGTTATAATAACTTTCACTCATTGTTTATAATTTTATTAAGTTATTATCACAGGATTGTCTTTCCATCTAGCTTATTAGAATATTTACTTTTTAAAAATACATATAGTAATTTTAAAAAAATTACATGCTATTTAGTGAATTTTTGAATTTATATTGGC
>QRFJ01002030.1:26049-108549 GCA_006176705.1 Cocos nucifera | reverse complement strand
TTTTTAATATTTTAAGGGGTTTTAACAGCTAGTGTTTTTATTTTTACCATTTTAACCCCTCCAACAACCAAAAAATAACTAGATTAAGGGGTATTTTAGAAAAATAAAAGTTTTGAAACTTTTATAAATAGGATCTTCCTCTTTCATTCTCACCACATCAATTCATCAAACTAATTCTCTTTCTCTCTAGTCTTTCTACTTCTATTTATCCTTTCTTCTACCAATTCTTCTCTCTTCCATTCAATATTTAGTACGTAGTAATTATAGTTTAGCAATTCAAAAATTATACAAGAGGAGGAAGCATCTCTCTCTTGAAGGTTGTAGTTCAAGGGTAGCTCCACAAATCCGACTCTCCAGCTATCCAACTCTCCGACGGCCCGATCCTCCTCTTTCAGCTATCTGACTCTCCGATGGCCCGACCCTTTTCTTCCAGCTCTCTAACTCTCCAGTCTCTGCTCTACCACTTTTTCCTCTTTAGCTCTATAACTCAATTTTCTTTTACTGGTTAGTTGTTAGTTTTTATTTTTTTACATTTACTTAGTTTAGATAGCAAGTTATGATGATGAGAGTATTGTCGGCACCACTAGGCATGTTGGTATTTCTTCTATTTCAAAGGAGGAAGAAACTCTTCCTACTCCCTCTTAAGCCCCTTCTGGGGAAGTTGGATTCTCTTTCCATAAGAGGACTAGCACTGTGTGAAATGATTTCGATAGAATTTTGATAGATGGAGTCTATAAAGCAAAATATAAAAAATATGTCAAATTATATAGTTGTGTTAGTATTAGAGGAACTGGCCATTTAAAGAGACATCAAGAGTCTCATAGGATAAGTAATTCTCATCTTCAAAGCACCATTAATACCCAAGGGGGTGCTTTTGTTAGATCTTTTGCTTATAATCATGAAAATCAAAGAAAGGCACTTGTAAAATAGATAGTTAGAGATGAATTATCCTTTAGCTTATGTGAATCTTTTAATTTTGAAGAGTATGTTCATTAGCTTTACAACCTGCTTATAAAAGAACTAGTAGACGTACATTTAGAAGAGTAGCTATGACAAATTATTTAGCAATGAAGAATAATTTAATTGATATTCTTTCTACTTTAAATAGAAAAATATCATTAACTTCTAATATATGAACTGCATCAGTAGGTCGTATGTATTTTATTTCTGTCACTACTCATTATATAGATAATGATTGGTAATTAAATAAGCATATTCTTGCTTTTCATTCTTTTGATTATCCTCATTATGGCCAACAAATTTTTAATTATATTTATCAAACTGCAGCTGCATATGGTATTAATAATAAAATTATATCTGTTACATTTGATAATGCATCTAATAATAATGTAGCTACCTAATTATTGAAAGACTCTTTTCATCCCATTATTAATAAAAAATTATTTCATATTAGATATGCATGTCATATTTTGAATTTTTCTGTTCAAGCTAGAATGGGCATGATTCAAGATATAATTGCAAAAATCAGAAATACAGTATCTTTTATTCATGCTTCAAGAGTATAATTACAAGAATTTAAACAATTATGTCTAAACTATGATAAATATTTTAAAAAAATTTAAACTTGATGTAGTTACCCATTGAAACTCTACATATATAATGATTCATGATGCATATCTATACAAAAATTTATTAAATGCATATATAAATGATCTTGGATTATGATTTATTTTGACTGAAAATGATTGGAAAAAAAAAATTTTAGAAGATTTTTTAGTTAATTTTTATAATGCTACAAATATTCTTTCTGGTGTTTATTTTTTAATCTCTTGTGCATTTTTATAATAAGCATATATAATTTAAGGTCAATTTGTACAATATAGATATGATGATATTTTAATGCCTATTATTTATGAAATAGAAAAAAAATAGAATCAATATTGAAATATGGTATATCCCATACATAACTTAGCTGCTGTATTTAATCCATGGATCAAATTAAATGGTGTATATATTTTACTTGATGAAATTGGTAGATATATGAATCATGATTCTAAAGAATCTAAAGGTAAGATAACTCAGCTACTTAATGTTATTTTTGCATTATATGATAAAAAGGTTCATGGATCTAGACAATCCACATCATCTTCACAACCAACTTATAGTACCTCTCATTCATCATCTGTTTTTCATTTCTTGCACATAGGAGACATTCACATGCATCTTCTTCAACTTTAAATAATGAATTAGAATTTTATTTATGAAATAATATCTCTACTGCATTAGATAAAAATTAAATAAAAAATCTTGATGTATTGGCTTGATGGAAGAGTGAAAAATCAATATCCTATTATGTCTGCAATTACACGTGATATTTTAGCTGTATCGATGTCTACAGTAGCATCAAAATCAATTTTTAGTGCAGGTCGACGTATTTTAAATGAAAAAAGGAGCAGGATGATGGACGAAACAATTGAGATACTACTCTACTTCAAAGATTGGCTGGATGTGAAGGTAAGACTTTAGGACAAAGAATGATATGATATTGGATCTGCTGATGAGGATGAAATAAATACAACAGATAATTAGTAAGATTTATTTTTAATTCTTAATTTTTTAAAATTATATATTTTTATTTTTTATTTATTGAGATGAGTCGTCTTTATTTTCGTATCAGTTCTCTCTTCCTCTTTGTATTCTGGAGGTTAGGCCTAGCCCCCCTCTCTCTTTTGTATAATTTTGATTTATATTAATAAATTGGTAGGAGTCTATGCCAAACCCTCCACTATTACAAGATGATTTTTATTTTTACAAAAAAAATTTAATATCTCATATCTTTTTTTATTTATTCACTAACTTAATTTATTTTATAAAAAAATATTTTTTAAAATAAAAATTTTAAAGATATAATTATAGGCTATAGCGTGCCAAATGGGCCATGCCAAGGCCCATATGGGTGGTGCCTTGGCACGGCCCATATGGACTGGCACACAGGCCGTGCAGGGCCTGGGTGTATGCCGTGCTAGCCCAAGCCCTAAAGGACCGTGCCGGGCCTAGGTCGCGGGCCACCAAACTCCCAACCCAGCCTCTTATTTTGGGCCATACCATGGCACAGCCCACTATAATACTAAATGGGCTATGCCTAGCATGGCCCAATTCGTGCCGAGCCGACCCATGGACGGCTCGGCCCGGTGCCCACCCCTAGTTACAACGAAGTCATTAGTCTTATGATTAGAAAAAACCAAAAAGGAAAGAAAATTATATGCGGTATTATTTTTCTTCCTTATTTTTGAAATATATTTTTTATCAGTGCACATTATGTGGTCAAATGGTACACATTAAGTAAACCTAGTAAGCTAATTATTATGGAGTTATACCATCTTGGCCATGGCCCTTGAGACCCATCCTCCAACATTCGTTCCAATCATCCATGACATAGATGACATCGACATATGACTGACGACTAGGTGATGTTACTAACAACTCCGATCGACGACCATACAGTGAGTCACGATGAAGCAATCCCATCAGCTTCTATCCGACCATTAGCTTGGATAATGGCCGAACTCTAGATTGAGATCTCATAGACAATAGGGATGAAATCCTATGACCAGCATCGATGCAGGTGTGTCCAGGACGATTCTTTAGATATGAACCAACCTCAGTCCACCAGCCTATTCAACCACTTAGATAATTTTCAGAGTCTTCCAACAAACTCTACAACATGGGTTTAATAAACACTCATGTCTAACAATCTGGATTTCCTACCCTAACAATCTATGCAATTAGAGCATAATAAACTCCAAGAGTCCTCTATATAAAGAGATAATAAGGGGAACCTCAAGGCAAGCTTAAGCCTAAGCTACGCTGCTCTAAGCTTTCACCCTTTTTTTTTTCTTTCTATTGTGCTCAAGCTCCAACTAACTTAAGCATCGAAAGATCTCCTACCGGAGAACCCCTAGTGCATGGACTTTCTCTTGTAGGTTTCTGGGGCCCCCTCATCCTCAAAGTCAGTGTTCCTCCTCAGCCACATCAGTAATCTTTGGAGCCTTAATGTAATAGTATAGTGCTAGAGGAAGGACCATAGAAACCCAATCGAAGAGAGAGAGAATACCTCGATGAAATTAATCCACTGCTTCTCACCAGCAGTCTACTTGGTGGAGCCGAGGCGAAGCCATCCAACCTTCTGTCTCTCACGGGCTTGCGGAGTCAATGCAATCGTCCATGACGATAGACTCCCAGCAGTTCAATGATCTGGTCCATCAGATTCAAGCATTGACCAATGCTGTCCAACACCTACAACAAGATACAGAGCAGCAACAACTCCCTCAGCCTACTCCATAGGTGGTGCCATCTCAACATAGCCACCAGGATCAATCTTTGATTCAGGAGAATTCTCCTCAAGGAGCACACCAGTCGACCTTAGCCAATCAGCAATCACCATCCCATTATGGGTCCGTCCATGGCAGACGATGTCGACGATCCCCTGCTTGTTCTGATGGTGACTCGATATTGGGCTACTCATCCCAGCTTGAATGATCAAGCTGGGAGGAGGAGCTCAAGTAGAAGGTCCATGAGATCAAGCACCAATTGGCCAAGGTTCAGGTGGGTGGCAATAGGAATGATGAGGCTCTCGGCTTTAGTTTCTGGCCATCTTTTACCTGCTCCATCCTTCAAAAATCAATCTTAAGTTAGTTTAAGATGTCGAGAATGGAGCCATATATGGCTCCACTGACCCCTTAGATTACCTGGAGGGCTACAAGGCTCTCATGATGTTTTAGGAACAACTTTCTAGCAGCTTTGAAGAAGGCGACGCGAACCTGGTACTCCAAACTCTAGTTGGGGTCCATATCTTCTTTTAAGCAACTCGAACACCAATTTGTTGCTCATTTTGGGAATAGTTGGATACAACCGAGGACCTTGAATAGTCTCTTTTTCCTTTACTAGAAGGAGGGAGAGTCTCTGTGTAACTATGTGGCATGTTTCAATGTGACCATTCTAAAAGTGTGCAACATGGATGAAGTTGTCGCTATATCAACTTTGAAGTAAGGCTTTCGCAATAGGTGCTTTATCTTTTCCTTCAACAAAAAGTATCCGAGGGACTGCGCCGACCTCCTAGCCTGGGCCCATAAGTACATGCAAGCCGAAGCGGGCAAATTGTGTGTTGACAAGAGGAAGGTCAGGCCCTCAACAAGAAGAAGCATGCATGGAAGGACACGCATTCAAACCAAACAGAATCCTCTCGACCGGCAAATACTCCAAGGCAGAAGAGCCCACCTCGGTGCTACAACAGCTACGCCCTGCTGACTGCCCCTCAAGCTCAGATTCTCATGGGGATCGAGGGCAAGGAGTACCTTCACCAATGAAGACTCCATCTAATCGATGGAGCAAGTGGAAGTGCTATTGCTTCCATCATGACCACGATTGACACTAAGGAGTACCTCCAACTGAAGGATGAGATCAAGGCTCTCATTCAAAGATGCTATCTCAAAAAATATGTTCAGGAGTGATAGAATTGAGAGCCCAAAAAGTAGCCTCGATACTAGCCTGACATGGACGACAACAACAATAATTGACCAACAACTAGTGTCATCAATGTAATCTTGGGCCTCAGAGGTCGCAGGAGGGTAGAAAATCAAGTTAGAAGTCTGAAGAGGCAGAGGACGGGCAACTTGATTTTTTTTTCTGATGATGATATTCGAAGAGTTCAAACTCCTCATGATGATGCTGTCATCATTTCAATGATGATGAATTATGATGTAATGAGAGTTCTTATAAATGATAAAAGCTCCTGTTAGATATGTGTGCCCTAGAAGCCAGAATTGGCTAATACTTGTTATACACTTCTAAGGACAAAATTATAATTTTGACTATAGATAATAAAATAGATTATTTTTTATCATAATGTATATTTAGTATCTGTGATACATCCCTTGAGTTAATGATAATGATAATTCTTATTTTCAAGAGTTAAAAATTTAAGGTATGGATTTTCATTATTAACTCATAAAATGCTCATGACCATATGATCATCATGAGAATGATAATTGATCTGGAAGGTTGGTGTACAATCACTTTTTTATAGTAGATGAGTCTTGAGTCTATGGTGTAGAGACACTAAAGCGAGAGTACAGATACTCGTTAGAGAATGAGGATACTAAGCGTGCCTACCTCGAACAGTCATTAGGAAGTCTACCTTCTCATCAATGACTAGCTTGAAGTTGCAGTGGTGTGTATGGTTCTTTGATCTGAGGTGCATCGACAGTAAATCTTGAGGGTGTTATAGTTTGACTACACCATGACTCAGTCTCCTAGTCATTCAAAATTTTGAGGTGTATGTTGGCTATAACATATTCATTATAGGAATTGGAATGCACCAAGAGAGAATCTATCTACCTCGATAGATGAGGAGTAGCTCTATGATGATCACGAGAATCAAATTCATAAGCCGATGGCCATGGCAGAGCGAAATAATAGAAAGAGTTTCTATTAAGATTTTCATATTAGATTTGAATCGAATGATTAATTCATATGATGGATATTAGGATTTGACGAGTTCACCTTAATCATAATCCGATCGGAACTCAAAATAGAATAACTTAATTACACAGATAACTACACCGAGAGATTCATTTTCAGTTCTGATGGATTGCCACCATATACTGCTAGATATCACTGATGGATTTTGAAAGCAATTAGAATAATTTGGATGATCGATCATTCTAATTGTCTAAATTAAAAAAGTTCTGATCCATCGAAAGATGTTTCAACGATGTCGATGATAGAAATCGTGATATATCTCATTACCATACGAAACTGAATCTAACTGGATCCACAAATAAGAATTTAGATTTAGATATCATCAATTAGACTAATCCAATTCAATTGATTTGAATTAGATTCAATTAGGTTCAAAAAAATCATGCTAGCACATAATTGAGCCTAATGTTCTCCTTCAACAATCATCAAATATTATCTCGACTAAGCCAAATGTATTTGGACTAACTCAGATACCTTTACTTGATCTGACTGGAGCTTGTTCAGGTCAAAAAAAAATTATCTTAATTTATGAGATAAATTTAAGACAACACCTGCCATTTTCCATCACCTACTAATTCTTGTCTTTTGACTTTGGTCAAACGTTGACCTTTGACACTTAGACATCTGCCCATATGTCATGCACTCATAAAAGAGCAAATGGAGATTTGTCTCCCTGCTAGAAAGAGAAAAGAATAGAATGCACGCTTAGGAAGGCATGCGCCTAAGGATAATGACGCCTGGAGTCCCATACAGATAGGACTCTAGGTTGCTTCATGATATCAAACAAGGTGGCGCCAAAGACTCTACTTTGACCAGGTCTTGGCCACCTAAGCATGTTTGAGAGAGCTGTTTTCTTTTCTTTTTTTTTTTCAATTTTGTTTTTGAATTGGATTAGGTGATGTCATTCCCATCAATCAGACTTAACTGAATTGCACGTAGAGAACGTGATTGATCAGAATGATTTGCACTGCATGGCGCGATAGAGATCTATATAAACCCTATCATATGCCTAGATTTAGAAGAGCTCTCCCCTTGCCCATGCCACATTAGCCTTTCTCCCCTCTCGGTCAATGGCTTAATCTGCATCCATCATCTCTCCTCTTCCATTGCCTAAGAGCCTGGGTTCAAGTTCTGGTGGCGATCCAGCAAGAGAAAAGCGATAAGAAAGAAGAAGGCAGCACTGCCTACAAGAACGACATCGGATCTTTCAAATTTATTTGAAGATCTTCAAGATCAGATCAAAATTTGATCTGTGGAGAAAGATTAAAAAGGAGAAGATCTTCAGATCCTATTCGAGGAAGACGACTGGATAGAGACCAGATGATTGCGGTGGCTACATCCAGAACCTCAGGGCAATCAGGGTCAAGATCATCACAGAGATAATAATGATTATCCAAAATAAGAATATAAATAAATCTAATTTAATTAATTTATTTATTTTATTAATTATCAAATTTGAATTTAAAAAGTATTCAAAATTGATTTAGATTAAGAAAAAAAATTTTGAAATATTCCTCTTGGTCAAAATCAGATCTGAACGAATACTGATCTGCAAAAAATAAAATTTTTTCTTACAACTAGTATCAGAGCCAAGTTCCCATAAATAATTTAGATCTGATTTTTAATTTATTTTTAATCTTAATAAGATAATTTTAGATTCACATGAGATTATGCATAGATATAAAATTAAAAAAAATTAAAAATTAAAATTAATTAGATCTAGTGTACAAGATGCATGACTAGGTGTAGAATAGAATTATTCTATGTTATAGCTTGCATGATCAGAATTTAATTGATAAGTTATAATTTTTTAAAACTATTTATTTACTTATTTTTTGAATTATAATATTATAATAAAATTTTAAAAAATAAAAAATAAAGTTATTTAATTTTGTTCAATATGAGATATGATAAAGCATGTTAGACTATTGTAGAATATTCTAACATAATTATCTAAATAGAATTTATTTGATGGTAATCAATTTAAATTAGAGTTTTTAGATTGATATGACATAATTTTGATTGTTAAAACATGATGATATGTTTACATGGAAATATATCAAAGAATATGTTTTAAAGGTAGATTCAATTTTATATATGAAGATATATATATCTGACTAGTTTGTAGTTTTCATATTTCTTGATTAAGACGTTCCTCTTGGCTTGTCCGATCATAAGAATAAAAGTAAGGGATTTAAATGCCCTCTTCTCTATTCGATGGGATTTCTTATGATGTGTAGGAGTGCTGCCACGTTCGTACCTTAATTAAAAAATCCAAAAAACTTATTTTCTTACAAAAATCCTAGATCCAAAATTCAAGATTTAATTTACATATTTTTGTTGTGAACCCCTAAACTAATAAGAAATTTAAGATTATAAAATATGTTAAGTCTAAATATTGAATTTTTAGATTTAAAAATATTCATAAAATTGGGTTTGGGCTGGGATAGCTCAATATAGCTAAGCGGTTGATCAATCGAATCAAGAGTTGGTTAATGCATCAAAATTGCTTAAAATTATTAGCCTTAATAGGATTAAGTCTGGGTCAGATCGAGATCACTGTGAGTGATCGATCAAGCTAAGGACTCTAATTAGCTTCATATGGTTAGAGTCGGATTGTAGGCTAACCCTGATTTAGTTTTTGCTAATATTTGGTATCGTAAAGTAATCATAGATACGATCATGATTTTTTAATTAAGAGCTACTCGATCAAAGCATTCTCTGATCGTTAATTGGATATCCCTTCACCGATCTCACTATACCTGGCCATATTGTTGGCTCAGGTCCTATCTAGGTGCATATCTGAGCTAACCATCGCCACTAGGTTAGTCATTAATGGTTATGACGCTATGTCAGGTCTAGTCCAATGAGACCAAATCAAATCTTCCTAAAAAAAAAGATGAAGTCTAAGTTCTTTCCACCAATTGTATATGTGCGGATCCTTTCCAGATTGATTGTTCTCAGCAAAATTACAATGATTCAGTAGATCGAAAAGATGCACCCATGTCTATTAGGCATTTGATACACGGAACTGGAGGATGGTATCAGGCTCAAATATTTCGGATTAGTGAGAGACCCAATTAGAAATCTAATCTATGCAAGATCATGAGTTGACTAACTAAAGGAAGGGTATTATATATTTAGGCCAAGTGATGATTCATGAATAAAGACCAAGTTTTGGGTGCACCCATGTAGAAATCATTTTAAACGAGAGAGTTATTATCACCCAATTGGCTAATCCATCATCGAATAACTGCTTAGGTGAGGTGATGAGTCAGGTTGGGGGGAATCGCAGCCATCTCAGCTGAGAAATCCACTAATCATTGGAGATTTCGTATTTCTACAAAGAAAGTGTAGGATCCGAGAAAATAGTTGAGAGCTAAATTTCATTTAAAAATAAAATTTTTAAATAAATTGATCAAATTTTAATATTAATATCTAACCTAAAAAAACTTTGATCTCTACAGAAAAAGGTCGCCGTCCAAATCCAACTAGCACGTATCTTAGATCCACCATAGGACTGATCGGAATCAAATTACAAAGATTGCGCCTCCAAAACTTAAAATCATTTTAGTTCTGAGAAGTTAATCATGTATTGGATCAGGATCCCCACCTTACCAGACTTGTCATCCACTGAACAGAGAGCATCTTTTTAGAAGTGAATGGAACGAGAAACAAGGCAGATACTACATACGGTGGGCTCAATGTCTGATGAGCTTCAGCATCACAATGAAGATATCAGGACCATCATTCATAATGTTGGCTCACCTACAAAGAGAGTGTTTGGAGTGACAGAGTCGCAAGCCACACGTGTAAATCACTAAGACGACTTATTCAAGGCTAAAATATGTAATGAGCAGTCAGTTTCCAAGATCATTATCTGATGATGATCAAAAATTAAAATTGTGGAAAGAAGCTGAGATGCTCAGAGTGAAAGTTGAACCTGGACATGCAGAATATATATTCTGCAATCCTGACTGATTTGCTATGGCAGTCTCATCATGAACTAAATCAATGCATAAACTTCAAAATTTTTGATCGAGCTTATAAACATGCTGGTACGCTGAGCTTCTATGAAAGATTCTTAAAAGGCTCAGGCTTGCTATGAACAGACTTCTTCTAAGAGAAAGTCTTTCGAAAGAAGAAGAAGTTGTGAAACGGCAAAAGATGGAAGGAGGAAAGAAGAAAAATACAACTGAAGTGAAGGAAAGGCCGCATGACAAGAATAATATTTCTATTGCAACACTAACAACCACTGAAAGAAACTGCCCTTAATTTACCATGCCCCCTGAAGAAGAAGAAGGATGGACAATCCTCTGAAGTATGCCAGTTAATTGAGTCTAACCTTATGGTTTCCTCTGCATCTAAGTTGTGATACGTGACTGCTAGTTCTAGTGGTCTCATTTGTCACTATTATGTAGTATCTAAAGATAGCAAGGCTGAAATGGTGGAGATGATTCTATCATCGAAAATAGAGCAAGAGTGCTGCTGTGTCATGAAAAGATTCCTCTTCGAAACTACATCGATTTAGACTTAGTATTAAAAGATTGCTATTATATACATGCAGCAAGCAAAAATTTGACTTATGTTTCATGCCTTAGCACTAGAAGCTATGTATAGTTTTCTTAAGAACCATTGTAACTTTTATTGAAAAAAATAAATTGTAAGTGATTTCTATTTAACGATCTTCCGTTAGATATTGGTATTATTTTTAATTTTTAGTAAAATATAATGTGTATAAGAACAAAATGATCAGAGGATAGTCAAATGATAGGTATCTATGCACCTAAGGACTAGCATATAGCAGAAGAAGGTGTTAATAAATTGAAGAAAATAGACAATGAGTCTTGGACTTTCTCGAGGCATATCCAATTTATAATCTTATCCTCAGTGGCAAAATGATCTAAGCTTCTTTTGAGAACATGGGAAAAAGGCCAGATCTTCTTGACCTAGTACATACTAATGTGTGCGTCCATTTTGATGTCCGGCTAGGAGGCAATTTTGTCTACTTCAAACTATTTAACAATGATTTATCTCGACATGAGATGTGTAATCTTATGAGACACAAGTGGAAGACTTTTGAAAAAGTTCAAGAAATTCAGAATGAAGTAGAAAGCAAATAAGAAAATTCATTTAAGATTCTTCGATCAGATCGAGGAGGTAAATACCTTTAGGTCAAAAAATTTCTTGGACTATCTCAAGCAAAATGCATAATCTCTTCAATGGACTCTACCGCTAAATACCTCAAGCTCAACGAAATTGCAGAATGGAAGACCGAATCCTTATTAATGTATGGTCTGTCCATGATGAGCTCACAGATCTTCTAATTTTTTTTGAAAATCTATCTGTTAACTACCAATACTTACTGAATAGGATCTTTCTAAAAATTGTTCCTACCACACCGTATGAGATATGCAATGGTAAGAAATTCAAGGTCTAAATCATCTCAAAAATTTGGGTTATCGGCTCATGTCAAAAACAACAAAGCAGACTAGTTAGACTATAGGTCATTTTTAGAGCTCGTATTGTATTAAGAATATCGAAAGACGTCATGTTAGGATATTATTTCTACATTTCAGAAGATGCATATATGGATGGCTAGTCAACATTCCATCTTTCTTGAAAAAAGTTTATTCAAGATGCAATATTGAAAAGAGATCAAGCTCGAGGAAAGAAAGTTCTCACAAGGCAACGAGCTAAGGACCCAAATGGAACTAAGATCGGTTGACGCCAATTACAATCACTACCGTCTCCACCTTTCAGATCGAAAGATTTTCTACCTCTAAAAAGATACTTAGTACTATTTCAGAAGAAGTAAGAGAAAAATATTCCTCATAGGTAATGAGATTCATGGTGATTTATCTCAAAAACCTATGATGAAGACAATATGGATATCGACTCCGAGAAGCATGATTAAGAGTAATGAGTCCAGAAATTGACCGATACACTCAAACCAAGTCTGGACCTTAGTAGATCCACCAAAAAGTTGGTTGCAGATGGAATGTAGAGATATTCAAAGCTAGATTAGTGCAAAGAATTATAGTCTAACATGGAAGGCACTTGACTATCAATATATTTTTACGCTTAGTAGCTTATTGCTAAAATTCATCCGCAACATGTTGTTATTTTGCAGCCTATTTGATTATTGAAAATATCGTACAATGATGTGAATAATGGCATTCTTAACAGGATACCTTGAGGAAAGAATAACTATTATGGAACAACCGCTTGGTTTCACATTTCCAGTGAATGGCTGATCACAACAGTATGCAAGCTATAAAATATTCTTTATAATAAACTTAAGCAAGGCATCTCGGAGCTAGAATATCATTTTAAAGATGTGATCAAATTATTTGATTTCATCAAGAATGAAAGAAGACCATGTTCTTTAAAAAAAGAATCAAGTAGGAGCTGTATTGTCTTTTCGTATGTACGTGAATATATCCTTCCTTATTGGAGAATGATATTTTCTGTGACTATAGTTTAAAATATGGTTATCCAAAGAATTCTCTATGAAAATCTATGAAAAAAGCATCCTTTTATTTAGAAATTAAAGATCTATAGAGATAGATCGAATAGTGATGCTAGGACTTTTACAGATGTATAAGAGGGAATGCCTAAAGAGCTTTAGCATGAAAACTTCAAGAAAATTTGGTATCCTTCAGACATTGGCATTCATCTTTTCAAGAAAGATATGCCCTGAGCATACCTAAGAAAGATAGAATGCATGAGCAAGATCCTTATGCTTCTAGCAATAGGAAAGCCTCATGGTATGCATGTATGTACACGATACTGAGATAATAGCCCATGCTGATGAGTGTTCACGAGCAAAATATCAGTCGAATCCAGACAAAGAACACTAACTTCTGTGAAATGTACTCCTTAAGTACTTAAGAAGAACTAAGGATATGTATTTGATTTTTGGTAATGGAGAACCCCAATCCAGGGGATACAGACTCGGATTTATGCCGAATAAATGATCGAAAGTCGACATCTGGAAGTCTGTTGTGTGTAATTGTACTGTCAGTTGAAAGATTCCAACAAGATATGATAGTAGATTCCATCATGGACAGCAGATTACATCGCGCATCAGAAGCTGCGACAGCAAGTATTTGGATATAAAGAAAGTTGCCACTCGGACTTAGATAGTGATGCCATCAGATGCCATCCTCTATACTGCGACAACCTAATGGCGTCATAGTCCTACTAAGGACACGGTCTCATCAGAAATTCAAGCACAATCGAGACGACGATACACCTCAGCCGCGTATTACTCATGGAGGTCAGAGAAGTTCACTCCGCAGATAATGCGGTATAGATCTCACACAAAATGTTGACGCCAGAAGAAGATTGAAGCCCGTCTTGAGAAGATGACTTAAGAATATAGCTAATTGACTTTAGATCAAGAAGAGTTGTTACATATCGTGTCCCTAGGAAGCAGAATTGGCTATACTTTTATACACTTCTAAAGAAAAAAATTATAATTTTGACTATAAATAATAAAATATGATATTTTTATCATAATATTATTTTAGTGTCTGTGAACATCTTGAGTTAATGAATGATATCTTATTTTCAAGAGTTAAAAATTTAATATGGATTTTCATTATTAACTATAAAATGCTCCATGACATAGATCATCATGAGAATGATAATTGATCTGGAAGGTTTGGTGTACAATCACTTTTTATAGTAGATGAGTCTTGATCTATGGTTAGAGACACTCAAAGGAGAGTACATACCATTAGAGAATGAGGGCACTGAGTGTGACCACCTCGAGCAGTCATTAGAAAGTCTATCTTCTCGTCGATGACTAGCTCAAAGCTGCAGTGGTGTGTATGATTCTTTGACCTAAGGTGCATCGACAGTTCACCTTGAGGGTGTTATAGTTTGACTACACCATGACTCAATCTCCTAGCATTCGAAATCCTAAGGTATATTTTGGCTATAGCATGTTCATTGTAGGAATTGGATTGCACCAAGAGAGAATCTATCTATCTCGGTATATGAGGAGTAGCCCTATGATGATCACGAGAATCAAATCCATAAACCCATAGCCATGGTAAAGTGAAATATAGAAAGAGATTCTATTAAGATTTTTACATTGGATTTGAATCAAATGATTAATTCATATAGGATATTAGGATTTGACGAGTTCACCTTAACCCTAATCGATCGGACTCAAGATAGAAAACTTAATACATAGATAACTGCACCGGAGGATTCATTTTCAGTTCTGATGGATTGCCACCATATACTGCTAGGTGTCACTAATGGATTTTAGGAGCAATTAGAATGATTTGGATAATCGATCATTCTAGTTGTCTGAATCAAAAAAGTTTTGATCCATCAGAAGGTATTTCGATGATGTCGATGATAGAGATCGCGATATATCTCATTACCATACGAAACTGAATCTAACTGGATCACACAAACAAGGGTTTGAATCTGGATATCATCAATTGGACTAATCCAGTTTAATTGATTTGAATTAGATTCAATTAGGTTCAAGAAAATTATGCCAGCACACAATTGAGCCTAATGTTCTTCTTCAACAATCATCAAATATTGTCTCGATTGAGCCAAATGTGTTTGAGCTAACTCAGGTACCTTGGTCTGACTGAAGCTTGTTCAGGTCAGAAAAGAGTTGTCTTAATTTATGAGATAAATTTGAGATAACACCTGCCATTTTCCATCACCTACTAATTCTTGTCTTTTAACTTTCGTCAAACGTTGACCTTTGACACTTAGACATCTGTCCATATGTCATGTACCCATAGGAGAGCAGATGGAGGTTTGTCCTCATAATAGAAAGAGGAAAGGAGGGGGTGCACACCTAGAGAAGAGTACGCCTAAGGATAATGACGCCTGGAGTCCCATACATATAGGACTTCAGGTTACTTCATGGTATCAAACAAGGTGGCGCCAAAGACTCTACTTTAATCGATCTTGGTGCCATCTAAGTATGTTTGAGAAGGGCTCTCATCTGATTGGATCAGGTGATGTCATTCCATCAATCAAATTTAGATCTGATTGCATGTAGAGACGTGATTAGTTGGGATGATGTGGCACTATATGGTGCAGCAGGATCTATATAAACCCTGTTTGCACCTAGGTTTGAGAGAGCTCTCCCCTTGCCCACGCCACATAGCCTTCTTCCCTCTCCTCCATGCCTACCTCTAATTCTCCCTCGCCTCTCTACGCCCAAGAGGCCTTGGGCTCAAGTTTGGTGCGATCCAGGCAGGAGAAAGATGACAAGAAAGAAAGAAAGCAACACTACTGCAAGAGACGACATCGGATCTTCAAAAATTATTTTGAAGATCTTCAAAATCAGATCCAAATTTGATCTTTAGAAAAAAGATTAAGAAGGAGAAGATCTCCAGATCCTATCCGAGTGGATATCGGTAGAGGCCAGACGATTGCGTGGCTGCATCCAGAACCTCAGGCAATCAGCAGGATCATCACAGGATAATAAGATTATCCAAAAATAAGATATAAATTAAATCTAATTTAATTTAATTTATTTTATTAGATTCATTAAATTAGATCTAAAAAGTATCAGATCTGATTTAGATCTAAGAGAAAAATCTTTGAAATATTCCTCTTGATCAAATCAGATCTAAACGAACCTAATCCAGAAAATAGGATTTTCTCTTTCAACTCCATAGACGTCTTATTTTATGATACTTTCTAAGGAATAAAATTATCAGCTAATCGATTAAGGTGAGTGAACACTCTTAGTCGGATTCTTAAGAGACTCCATGATGGTAGAAGAAAAAAAATATCCTATCAGTGACCATCAGGATGGAGCCACAATGACGATCTTAGCAGTTGACTTTTCTTGTCATTCAAGTGCCTTCTACCTACAGTGCAATCCTAAGATAACCCGGACTCAATGCGTTCCAAGCAATTATCCCCATGTATCACCGAATGCTGAAATTTCCAATTTGATTGGAAGTTGGAAAAATTCAAGGAGACCAAATGCTTGCTCAATAATGCTTTCTTGCCACTATCAAAGGCAAAAAATCGATGGATGTCTTACCAATTGAAGACCACAGGGAGGAAGTAAAGAAGTCTCGAGAGGAGCCAGCTGAGGAGCTCATCACCATTCCCTTCAGAGATGATCCATCTAGAACAATTCAGATTGGATCCCAGCTGACCCCAGAATACAAGGATCAGCTAATGACTTTCCTCTAGGCCAATAAGGATATATTTATCTGGTTGGCATCAGATATGCCAGGTATCTCTCCTAACATCATTGTTCATGAGTTAAATGTGAATCTAGAGTATGGACCAACACAACAAAAGAAGAGAGGTTTAGTCCTAGAGCAACAATAAGCAATCGACAAGAGTTCGATGAATTGATGACAACAGGATTCATCTAGGAGACAATATCCAGAATGAATCTCCAATATAGTCATAGTCAAGAAAGCCAATAGCAAATGGAGGATCTACATCAACTATACCAACATCAACAAAACTTGTCTAAAGGATAACTTTTCACTCCCGAGGATCGACCGACTTATCGATGCCACCTTGGGTCATTAATTGTTGAGCTCCATAAATGCCTTCTCGAGATACGACCAAATTTGGATGGCATCCAAAAATGAGGAGAAGACCACATTCATAACCGACAAACATTTGTATTATTATAAAATGATGCTTTTCGATTTGAAGAATATATGTGCAACATATCAATGCCTCATCAACAAGGTGCTCAAGTGCCAAATAGGCCAAAACATGGAGGTCTACGTTGACAATATGCTTGACAGGAGCACCGAAGCAGAATGGCACATTGCCGATCTAGAGAAAGATTTTGGCAAGTTGTGATGCTATCTAATGAAGTTGAACCCCAATAAATGTATCTTTAGGGTCATGTCGGGAAGTTCCTCGACTTTTTGGTCATTTAGCAAGGGCTAGAAGCCAATCCAGAGAAAATCCGAGTACTCCACGACTTAAAGCATCCAACCACTAAGCAAGAAGTTTAGAGCTTATCAAGTTGAATGACAACCCTCAACCGATTTATCTCCAAATCGGTTGAGAAATGCCTTCTCTTCTTCAAGGCAATAAGATAGATAAAATATTTTGAGTGGATGGACGAGTGTCGAACTGCATTCAAGGATCTTAAGCATTATCTTAGATCCCCTTTGCTTCTCTCCAAGCCCAAGGAAGGTGAGAAATTATTATTAAACTTAGCTATTTTACCTAATGCGACTAGCTCAATTCTAGTCTGGGAGGATGTAGGAGTCCAAAAGCTAGTCTGCTATATGTGTAAACTTCTTCGAGATGCGGAGATGAAGTACTCTAAGGCCGTAAAGTTGGTCTACATGCTCATCACTTTTGCACAATACCTCTAACCCTACTTCCAAGCCAACAAGGTGGTCATCCACACTGATCAACCTTTAAAAGCAATCCTTTGGAGGACCGATGCCTCTAAGTATATGGCAAAGTGGGCAATTGAACTCGAAGAATTTGACATCAGCTTCCAACCCTAGCCTGTAATAAAAGCCTAAGTGTTGGCTGACTTTCTCGTGAAACTATTCCAATAAGGAAGAGTCCTCGACAAAATCCAAGGACTTCAAAGAGCCATCCTCAGCAAGATTCGAGGATGCCCGAAAGCCAACCTTGATGAAATCTGAGGTTGTTGAAAAATTTTCTTAATGGATCCTACACATCGATGGGGCCTTAAACAAGTAGGGATGCAAAGCAGGCTCATTCTTGTAAGCCCGAATGGAGTTGTGATGGGGTACACCCTCCGATTCGACTTCAAAGTCTCTAATAATGAGTCTAAATATGAAGCCCTAATGGTCGGACTTCACCTTGCAAAAGAACTCAAAGTGAAATATATCAAAGTCTTCATCGACTTGTAGCTCATCATTGGACAAATTCAAGGTGAATATGAAGCTCAAGTCCCAACAATGGCAAAGTACTTACAAAAAGTTAAGAAGATGTCGACAGCCTTTCGAACTTTGGAGGTCCAACAAATTCTTTGATTGAAACATGCTTGAGTCGATGCCCTCTCTTATCTCGCCACCTCGAGCGCGACCAACCATAATAAATGGATCTTCATTGAACACCTACAGAGTCAGAGTATTAAGAAATCTCTAGTGTTTCAAGTCAAATAGGAGCTGAGTTAGATGAATCCAATCATCGACTACTTGGTCAAGGAAGAATTGCCCTTCAACTCCATTCAGGCTCGTGTGATCAAGCGACAAACCCCATGGTATGTAATCCTTAATGGGAGACTCCACAATAAATCTTTTTCCCTACCTCTACTCCATTGTCTACATCCCTCTGAGGCCAATTATGCTCTTTAGGAAGTGCATGAAGACATCTACGATAATCACTTAGACAAATCATTGGCCTATAAGCTCATTCAGCAAGTATACTATTGGCTGACCTTGTAAAAAGAAGCAATTGAGCTCGTCAAGTGATATGAGTAGTGCCAAAAGTATGCCAACATTCAAAGAAGGCTGGTGACTGAGCTTACATCAATCGTGGCTCCTTGTCCTTTCATCATGTAGAAAATCAACATCTTCCCCATAAGTGATTGGACAGAGAAAGTTCCTGATCATAGTGATCGATACCAAATGAGTTGAAGCCAAACTCTTGGCATAGATAACCAAGGCAGAAGTTTAAGACTTCATTTGGAAGTTGATCATATATTAATTTAGATTTTTCTAAGATATCATCACCAACAATGGGCACTAGTTCGACAACAAGAAGTTCAAGGACTTCTGGTCGGAGCTCTGTATTGATCATAGGCTCACTTCGATTGTACATATATAGTCTAATGGTAAAGCCAAAGTGACCAACCGCACAATTCTGTAAGGGCTAAAGACCAAACTTGGCCAAATGAAGAGATTATGGGTAAAAGATCTTTACAACATCCTGTCGAGATATCGGACAATGCCTCGGATGGCAACCAATGAAACCCCCTTCAACCTCGCCTTTAGAGCTAAGGTGGTTATTTCTGTTGAGATCAGGATATCGTCGACTAGAATCGAGCTCTACGATGAATAGGAGAACCTCAATTGGCTTCGAGCAAATCTAGACCAACTTGAAGAGATAAGGAAAAGAGCTCAGATCAGAATGGCTTTGTACCAACAACATGTAGCCCGCTATTACGATGCTTGGGTCAAGCCCAAGGCCTTCCAATTTGGAGATCTCATCCTGAGATGAGCAGAGGTGTCCAAACCCACAGAACAAGATAAGTTATTCTCGAACTGTGAAGGACCATACTAGATTATGGAAGTCATCTGACTTGGAGCATACAAACTGGCAACCCTCGATGGCACTCTAATCCCACGGGCATAGAACTCCGAAAATCTTCGGATGTATTATTAGTAAGGAGTAACAATTTCGACCTCATCAATGAAATTATTTTCTCCAAATTCATCTTTTGTTAAAACAGCCAACTAAGAGGTTCTACTGAGATCGGTCCACAAAAAACCACTAAGGCCCAAACCTAAGGTAAGGATCGAAGACACTATAAGGGGATAACCTTCCAAGGACCCAACATGGCCACTTGGTGCTCCTCATCCATGGACACATTGAGCAGAGGCCTACATAGATCAACTTCGCATTGACTTCGAATGACTCCTAGCAAGACACCTCAAGTGAAAAAGTAGCGACAACACGGTATTGGCAAAATAAAAAAAATATTTTATTCAAAAAATTTGTACAAAATAATATCTATTAGATGAAGTAAGTTACAACAAAAGAAAGAAAACATATATCCGAGCCAAACATCAAAGCGGTGCAATCTCCAACGAAAGGTGCAGAGCTCCATCAGCTCTCCTCAATGGGATGTCGGTGGTGATGCAGGCCCCTTCATCAGAGGCCTGCCCGCCTTCACAATGCACTTTTAGGGAGGGCCAAAAAGCTAGGACTATCGAAGGATAGAACTGCCCCCTAGAAAGGTCCAAGAACCCTTCGTGGGGTGAAATGCAGAGACGGCCTGAGAACCTCCAACTGCTCTCTATGACAATGCGACATGTGTCACCATATGAGAGATCTCATGGACTGCACCTCCTAGAAGTCAAAGATTTGGTCACCTTTGCCAACACACTATCATCATCGAAAAGCATCGGGCATTAAATGCCTTGGGGAATACAATTCTTCAATGGATAATCTTTTAAAGATATCTTAGCTCCGGCCAAGACCTCTGAGAACATGATCAATAGAGTATCGAAAATAATTACGAGATATTCAGACAAGAGTCTAAACCCAAAGGACTGGATTGATGGACCAATTTCTAAAAAATATCTTGGCTTAGGTTGAGACCTTCGAATAATAGTCGGTAAGGCACCAACAACAAGAAGATATCCAAACCCAAGTTTGGACCTCTCAAATCCTTCGAAGATATCTCGGCCCTAGCTGAGATCTCCAAAAATACTGATCAACATGGTACCAAGTATAAGAATATATCTTGACCCAAGTTAAGACCTCCATAAGCAAACATCTCGAAAATAATCTGACAACGAACTTCAAGATCAACAATCAATCGACTGAAATGACTTGGTAGAGATATAATCAAAAAGTCAATTTGGAAAGACATTGAGAGTCTTCATCAAGCAATGTACGACTATAGAAAAAACTAACACACCTCGGCATCTCTCCGATGATGGTCGATAATACTCGGACTTAATCCAAAATCAAGGACTTGGCCAAATCCTAGCATTTAAATATGGAATAGACCTCAGACAAGCCAACAAGCATCAACACACCTCAACCAAAGCATTCAAACATGAGGTAAATATCAAAGCAAATTTTGTTCGTTAAAATTTTTATTTACAAATAAGGCACCAGGAACAGAGAAACAAAGATGAGGCTTCAGTCATCATCCGATGAGAATGCCTTGACTTTCTTATCACTGTTGCTGGGGCGGAGATGCTAAAGGTCCAGTTTCGGAACCATGAGCCTCATACGGGCTTTACAGCCTTCAAAGTTCTGGATGTAGGTGGAAGCAGAGGCATCAACGACCTCCTCTCTAAAGGCTGCCGAAGACTTGAACTCCCCGATGCAGCATTCCTAGACCTCGGTCGGGATCCACAAGAGGAACCAAAAGAACCCTCACTGCCCAGCAAGGGATGGTTCACTCCAAACCTGGCAAGAGGAGCCGGACCCCAACTCGATGATAGTGGAGCTCGAGGTGATTCTGGGACACAGATGGTGGGCTCCAGTTTAGAACTCTTAGCCCTCTTTAAAAAAGACTCTCCATGGGCCACAGCCATTTTTTCTTTCACCATACGCTTAACAGACTTTGGTAATGGCTCCATGGTTACCAAATAGTGGGAAGAAGGATACACTCTGACAGCAAAGTCTCACCAAGCAAGTAGTCTATTTAATGATATCCTAGATGGTACAAATCTAGTCATCAAACTACCAGCTCATGCCACCTGGCCGACTCTATAGTGGTGACCCTTGAGGCTTCCATTAATTCCTTGTCCATCCTAGTCCAAGGAATGATTCATGAAGAGTGCTTTAGAACCTACCACAATTTGCCATATGGTGAGCTCGGACAGGACCAAAAGGCAACTTCCGAATTTATTTTCTCGAAAGTGTCGTCCTATGACTCTATGAGCTTTCCTCCTAATAAAGACAACCCAAATTGCAAGACTACACATTCCCAAGGGATCTATGCACCAAGAGCCATAACGTGGGCAAGTCCGATCAACCCGACGATAGGATCAAAAGACCATGCCAACCAAGACTTATAGAAATTTTGCTTGGTGTCCTGATGATTGAAGAATCTCTTGGTCTAGCTAAGACCCTGCAAATAAGATCCTCGAAACAGATCTGAGGATATGACCGAAGTCTTCGACTTAGCAGATTTCATCCCACAATCATCAAAACTGACTTCAGCAATCTACATCAGTGGTCTACCTAGGAGTATTACTCCAAGACTCTGAAAACTACTTCACAACCCATCCGACTATATTCTCAAACTTTCAACAATACCCAAAAGGACTAAAGGGCATGTCAAAAATCATCTGATGGATCGAGCGTCCATCGAAGCTTATAACTTAGAAGAATTTTGAACCAAAACAATATCTCATGAAGCAACATGAAGATTCGCCTGAAGACCGAAAGACTTGGATTCGCCAACTTGGATATGCTCCGAGGGCTATCTCTAAAGAGCACTACTTCCTTCATCCAAGTCAAATGTCTTGGACTTGAAAGTGGGGCAAGTGTTATGGAGTTATGCGACCTCGGCCATGGCTCTTATAACTCATCCTCCGACATTTGCTCCAATTATACATGACACCGATGGCATTGACATACGATCAATGACTCGATGATGCCACTGACGATTTCAATCGATAACCACACAGCGAGCCAGGATGAAGCAATCTCATCATCTTCCATCCAACCATTAGCTCAGATAATGATGGACCTCAGTGTTGGAATTTCACCAACAACAGGGATGAAACCCTATGACCAACGTCGACGTAGGCACCTCTAAGATGATTCTTCGACTACGAGCCAACCTCAGTCTACTAGCCTACTCAAGCGTGTAGATAATTTTTTGAGTCTTCCAACAAACTCTAGAACATGGGTATAACAAACATCCACGTCTAACAATCTGGATTCTCTACCCTAAGAATCTATGAGACTAAGGCATAATAAACTCCAATAACCCTCTATATAAAGAGATAATAAGGGGACCCTCAAGGTAAGCTTAAGCTTAAGTAATGCTACTCTAAGCTCTCACCTTCTCTCTTCTTTCTACTGTACTCATGCTCCGGCTAACTTAAGCATTAGAGGATCCTCCATCGGAGAATCCCGAGCATGTGGGCTTTCTCTTGCAGGTTTCCAACACCCCCTGGTTCCCAAAGCCAGCGCTCCTCCTTGGCCACATTGGCAACCTCCTGAACCTTGACGCAATACTAATATATACTTTTAGACAAATCAATGCATACTTTCCAAAATATAATACTCATCAATACATAGTACACAGTCAAATAATACATACTAAATTAGTTGCCTATCAAGCCAATATATACCTCTCGAAAAATTGATATGTAATTTTTAAAATATCATATTTATCTATACATATTATAGGATCGAGTAATATATAGTTATCGACTTTTTGAGACATACCATAAGTTTCTTTGATATACATTCAGTAGTGATCTAATATATATCGATAGATAAATTGATACATAATTTTTAGAATATATTTTTTATCAATATATACTATATAACTAACACACCAATTAAATTAATTATTTAACGAACTAATACATATATTTAGATAAATCGATGCACACTTTCTAGAACATAGTATTCATCAATACTAATACACATAGCTTTGTCTAACATAAAAAATTATATACATACCATTCCTTAGATTCCATAAACTCTTAAGTATAAATATCCTTAGATTCCATAAACTCTTAAGTATAAATATCTTGGAAAGGATGGAACGATTCAGCGAAGTGGAAAGGATGGAACGATTCAGTGAAGTGGAAAGGGACCCAAAAATGAGAAAGATCTCACAAACAGAAAATATGGCTTGGCGAGGAAGAGAATAGATTAAGAGGCTTAAGAGGAAAAATGGATGCCTTTCCTTTGGTTCTTTTTTTTTATTAGTTTTATTTTTAAATTATGGGACTGATGCCTACGTTAATATAAGAAGTTTCTAACTTTTGGGCTTTTTCTGGAAGAAGAGCACTAGAGGAGCAAAATAGGAAGTCCATCCCATCGCTCCTTCTCTGATGCTCGCCTCATTGATCCATCGATTAGGTCCAATAGCAGGTATTATAGTCATTTAAGTAGCCTAGGTTGCTTACCAAGCCGAACAAAAATAAAGATAGCAATGAAAGGTAGCTGAATAGATTCAGATTGAAAATACAAAGTACTCATAGAGCTAGATGCATCCTCTAGCAGACCAGATCTTGCCACTGTTTGATCTATTCCAATCTGACTGGTTAACTGCCACCCCTTTACCCGAACAGCGAAATGACATATCTAGCTAACTAAAAAATGGACATCCTATACACCGATATTATTGGATATTTTTCTCTACACCATGTAGAGACTATGGTCGAGCATCAGAGACGGACAAAATGATCTACAAGAAAATAACAAATACGACGCCTCAAAGAACTTCACCTCCATATTATCGATGCTAGTTCTCTATGTACAATAATCGTAGAACAGACCAGGCAAATGAAACTAGCTAACACTACCAGAAGACCAGCTGCAAGTATCCATATCCTCAGTTCTTTAATGGAACGAAGGCCATAAGAATACAATGCTCAAAATAAGAATGAGTCTGACATTGGTTCCCCACCACGCAAAGCTGATAATGTTATGTCATTATTTCAGAACAAGCACAGAACACAACGGTGACATTTCTACTACATTTGAACTAGCACTCAACCCAGGTTTGATTGATGATGATGATATTATTATTATTATTATTATGCTATTAGTGTTAGTAAGTCCAAAAATCAAGAATGCTATAAGATAGATTTGTAAAATACATTCTATAAGCGTCAAAAATAAAATATAAGTTATTTGATATAAAGAAGAAAGCTTAGCTTCCCTAAATTTTATCTTGACAATTCTAATACATGAATTCACGGCATAAAACTTAAAAGTAATAGGAGAAAGAAATTGAGACTCTTCAAAAAAAATATGGGAGAAAGAAATTGGGAAATAAAAAGTCTATTTTTTAAAAAAAAACTAAGATTAAGAAAGGAATTAAAAAGATTTTGATCCATGAGACCTTTTGAAGTAGTAAACTTTAGACGTTTCAAATAAAAAGAATAATTTTTAATATGAGATTTAAAGCAGGCTGAAAAGAAACTCCGTAAAGAAGTTGATACATTAACATAGTTTCAATTTTTTAGTATGGTATATTGCTACCATCGAAACTCGTCTGTACATCATTAAAAATATATATATCTACCTATTGTTTTGCAGAAAATGATATTCCTTTGTCCACGACAGGCCACCGCGTTATGCAAAAGATATTGCCTTTCTAAGAGTAGCAAAAAGAAGGTAATAAGTAGAAGTCCCAACAGTTACAAACACACGAACCTAATGAGAGGCAGAACAATCTAAGCTGTGCAACCATATTAAACATAAAATCGCAATCACCAACTAAGAAAAAGACCAAACCAAAGCAGTACTTGCAAAAAGCAACTCCCCCATTTAGACAAATAATGTATTCATACAAATAATTTATAGATGACTACAGATATAATAACACCATATCGGAAGCACATCTAATTCAAGCTATTCCATGAAGAGTCCAACTAATTTACCAAATGTCCAACTCATTGAGTCTATTCGCATTTATTATTAAGAAGATAGGATACATCAGGCAAACTACGTCCTTCATTCAGATAACATTATGGCAGAATAAGAAAGTACCGAGCAAGTCATGTTACTCCAGTGCAATTTGTGAGTTCCTTCACCAAGCCTTCTAATCACATAGAATCAAAAAGGAACGAACCAAAGAAATCTAAATCTTACATAGGCAAGGCTTGTAGAATGTAGAGGCTTTTTTTTTTTTTTTTTTGATGACTAATTTCATGACAAAAAACTGGAATCCAAAGCTTTACAAGAGGAAGAAATAGAATCCTGCTAAAAGAGAGATCTGCTCCTCTTTTCAAAAGGAATGCAATCAAAACCTTTAAACTAAAAAAATCTAAAAGGAAATGAATTGCGCTAAATTCAGATTATGAGGAATACTAGAAAACAAAGCCATAGAAAAGATTCTGTTCATCGGAGTCTCCAGGCTTCATATTGTACTGCAGCACTTGAGAAAAACTCTAATAATCTAGTGAATAGGACCATTATGAATTCTGAAATTTAGCTCTCTGCAGGCTGTTGAAACATTCAATCAAGTTAAGAAAAAAAGATGTTACTTATATTAGGTGCCTACCATTTCAATCTATCTTTTAGTTAGTTTAATAAACTGACAATCAATCTAATAAAGATTACAAACCATTTTTGGCTGTACTAAATCAATACAAACCTAGTGCAAATAAGCATTGAAGAGAATTTGTTTCGGGGGTCAAAGATTGTAACAATATTATTGCCAAGGCTATTGGTCAAAGGACCGATTAGGGTATTTAGCAAATTCCTCTTCTAACATTATCAAAGTTGATCCTCATATTAAATGGATAACATTAAAATCAACTCTTTAAGAAACAACACAAAAAAAGAAATTGCAAATTATGAAAAAAAAATCAATTCTAAGAAAAAAAAATCATCTATTCAAACTAAATAGAAAAATTAGCGTCTACATCTTGAGCAGCATCGTTTGCATCACAGTATCTATAATCTTTATATTTCTTCGGCCAACAGGAGCAAAATTTTGAGAACTGCAAAATTACTCATCTAAAGAGCTAAATTAAAGCTTTTTCCAATTGCATTGCATAAGCTCATAGGCACTACCCAGGATTTCTTTTGCTTTTCTTGTGCATTTTCCAGGTTTCGCCTATCACCTACCTTGCTGGTGTCCACTATATGAACCTTGCCAAGTGTGGTGACTCTAAATAAAAATGGAACCATATCCGTAGAACACCGCCACACCAAATCAACCAACCATTTGAACAACCATTATATAATTGAAAGCAATTAGGAAATGAAGGCATCATAAATTCATGAACCCACCCAAAACAATCAACAAAAAATAACAACAAAACTTCGAATAACAAATTATTGCATGATCAACATCAATTTTCCCCTGTGACAGTCTCAACATCATACTAAAATCCTATTTGATTATTTAGTTCCAATAGGAACTGATATGCCTTCTGTTTAAAAAAAAGATTATAGATCTCATGTGAATGTGTCATGGTCCAGGGAGGGGCATTTACACATGTACAAATTGTCATTATAAAATAGACTATGTATTTTGATTTGATTTAATACAAACAGACTTATATATAGACAGCAAAATTGGAACTTATACTTGGCTTCTTTGAAACTTCCATGTAGCTTAATACCAAGTACCATTACAAATCAAGCCAACGATATGCCAATCTGTTCTAGGCATAGCAAATTTTAGTTTCAAGTTCCAAATATCAAACTGCAGTTTAGCTAGCTAAGAAATCATCTATGTAATAATATTAGAAAGTCTAAAACGTATAATATGAATTCTATGCAGAATTTCTGCAAAATCATTTGAAGATATTTTTTATGAATCAACATGAAATCTGCCTTTTGAACCCAATTGCATAGCAAATGCTTCTGAATTAAAATGCTTTAAAAAATCAGCTTAAGAAGAAAAATTGAATGCTTCATGATAGTTCTCTCTAAAATTTCCAATTATGTGACAGTGAAAACATTCCCAAAACTGAAACAGTAGTAATTCAAACTAAAAATACCTTGAACATCTCATAAATTGAAATACAATCATCAAAATTAGCATGTGAGAGAGAGAGAGAGAGAGAGAGAGCATGCCTTGGTGCTGGTGGAAGATGATAGAAAGCTTTAGCTTCTAATCAATTGTAGAAAGTAAGATAGGCCGGCTGCTCAATCATGATCGGCACCAGCAACCATAGGCATATTCTTTGTTTTTCTTTTTTTATTTATTTTTTTATTGAATTCTTCTGTTGACAGTAGAGAAAGAGAGATTTTTCTTTTCTAAATTTAATACCATAGAGAGTGAAAATGAAGGCTGTAAAGGGTGGTGCATTTGGCTTTTTTGTTTTGATAAGTTTTTGGCCATAATGTCTTGAAATGGGAAAAAATTGAGAATTTTAAGAGGCTTTGTTGTTTTCAATGCAAATATTCATGAACATGAAAAAGCCATAAATAATCAATTAATGTAATATATTCCTTTTATGTACTTTGACTTTACACTTAGCATAATACTATAACTATACATTACGTAATTCAACTAATCACATAATTCATCTTTTGAGTCATGCTTACGTGGCATCTTAAGATTATGTTTAAGATCCAACTTGTCAACACCACATTTCACCTTAAATCACATGTTTTTCATTTTACTAATATTACAAGCAGGTTGAAGACTACGATATGTACTTTATTCCTTATTAATAAGTAATTTGTTATTAGAAAAATATTTCTTTTTGTATTTTTTTTTGTTTGTATCACACAGGCATTTGATGATAAATAATTTACATGTAAACTCACTTCTAAATAGAATTATACCTGGCTTTGAATGATTCACACCTGATAGAGCACCATATCAAGCTTCTTGACTTTCTTTTTGCATATCTCACATGCTATGTAACACCAACCAAACAATTTCCTCACATCTGCTTATAGTGCATCTGTTAGCAAACATCTATTTTTGCACATTCAAGTACAATACTTGTTCTATTCAAAGTTGGTAAATGTGGTTTGCTTGTGCACCTTATTTGAAAAGCAATTATAAAGTCAGTAAAACATAAATGTTGTTATTTAATCTAAAATGAGTTTTGTGTTTGTAAATCTATCAGATAAATTGATTGTCTGGGGAACCATTAGATTAATATAAGTCCTTGTTGCATATGTGGATGAGAGTTTTACTTTTCCTAATAGACAATCAAGAAATTATCATATTTATCATTTGAAATTTAATAGCATCAAATATAAAAAACATATTGAAACCTATCCATGAATTTCTTTACCAGTGTAGAAGTTTCTATCATGATATATGGTGGATTGAAATAGAGATTCAAATCTCTGTCAAATTCATTAGCAACTTTACCCCTTAAGATCACATCAATTTCATTATCACTGTCCATAAAATTTATATTTTATTTAAATGCTGCAAATGAGTATCAACGTTAAAAATTCCAGTTTAGTTCATACCTTTCAAGGAGCATCTTGATTTTGCATTTGTGAATGAAACCACATGTTTCTGACAACTATTTCTGTTATTTCAACAGAAACAGACTATAGATAATATTTCTGCATAACTTCCATTAACTTGACCATCTAGATAAGAGAAATTCTTTGCACACCACACCCAGTGAAGAAAAAATGCACCATCCCATCTGATTGGGTCATGTAGCCACCGCTGTCCAATGCACATTTAATGCCTCCAGTTCCATTTTTTCATTTGAAATTCTGGATGACAAAAATACCCCTCCGTTTGTGAAAAATTTTGACATCCTATGGCCATATTATGACATCCTGCAGTCCAATTATAACTTCCTACGAACAGGATGTCATTAGGAATGGAGGGGCATTCTCATCATCTAAAAATTTCTTAATTTTTCAAAGATAAAAATGTCCTCTCTTTATAACTTCTAGAAGAAAAATTATAATAGGATGTCATAATTTTATCATAGGATGTCATAATATGTCTACAAGATGTCATAATTTTTTCAAAAAAAGAGGGGTATTTTCATCATTCAAAATTTTAAATGACAAAGCAGAACTCTAGGTATTAAATGTGCATTGAAAAGTGATAGCTACGTGGTCTAATGTAACTGGGCGATGCGCTCCACATCAATTTTACTGCACCGCATGTGGCGCACAAAGTCTCTCTTTAGATAATTGTTGTCAGAAAATGAAGCAAATTCAAAATGGTTGGGGTGTATGTGAGCTTCTCGATCATCAACATCTGTCACTAGCGTGCTATCCATAAACTGAACCATTTGTTTCGAACTAAGGGGTCTGTAGTTGCCTCTCACTGTAAACACAATTTTTTTTATAGCATACACAACCTTTTTGCAATATTGGTTTGAATTTTGAAATCTGATCCTTTTTTGCAGTGGCGTGTACTAGCTGATTCTATCATTTTAGCAGTTAATTTTGTTATGAATTGATTTTGTTGCTTATATATTTTTCTATGTAAATAAATATTAGAATAAGTTGCTTCAAAATTGGCATGTCTACATACCTCATCATCTAAAAAAATAATGTCAAGATTTGTAACTTCATTGTCCTATTATAAATGAAAAGATCCCCATATTCTGAGAACTCTTGCTTTGACAACCCAGGTAGTCTTTCTTGTTG
The DNA here is from genome assembly GCA_006176705.1 of Cocos nucifera. NCBI lineage: Eukaryota > Viridiplantae > Streptophyta > Magnoliopsida > Arecales > Arecaceae > Cocos > Cocos nucifera. Next base: position 78,105 of record QRFJ01002030.1, on the reverse strand, counting down.
TCATTTGCTTAAATGATACATACTCCATTGTTCCTTACTGCCTTGTTCCTGCAAAATTCTACTACAACCATAGTTTTAATTTCTGTACAATATAATAAATACACAACTACAAAGATATAAGGAGGTGCTTGGTTCGCAATCAAAATCGAAATGAAAATCGGAATTGATTGAAATTGGAATCGGAATAGCCTAATCCTCTGAAGTGTTTAGTTCGTGGTCGGAATTGGAATTGAAATCGAAATTACAATGAAAATTTGAATCCATAGAGAAGAGTGGGGATTGAGTTTTAAATAGATTGGATCATTCCCATTCTACCCCAGAATCGGAATGGAACCCCTCAACCAAGCGGTTGAAATGGGAGTCATCCATTCCCATTTCGATTCCGGACCCTGACTCCCCCAACCAAGCAACCCCTAAATCTATTGCAACCACAATTTTTATTTTTGTATAATATAATATATACACAATTATAAAGCTATAAATAGCAGCTTTTTTTTCATGCAGCTTTACGGGACAGATCAAAAATGTATCAAGAGAAATATGCGAATCAGTTTTTGCAACACAGTAAAGAAACAATTCTCAACGGATTTGGGATTTGTCCCTTGGACATTCGCTATCCAACCTAGTTATCAGGGAGATGAGAGGATTTGATCTCGAAATCTTTGCTTATATTCGGCCGCTCCCAACCTCCCATCCGATTGAGATTCCCGAGAATGGAAAAAAGAAAGGAAATATCCAATATAAAACCTCAGCCATCATCTAAGCTTTCCTTTTGGCCGCTCCAAGCCTCCCACCTAATTGGGACTCCTAAGGATGGAAAAATAGAGAGAAAAAGAGGAAAACATAGAAAAAAAATCAACGAAAACCAAAAAAAAAAAGATAAAATAAAATTAAGGATAAGACCTTTCCCCGTATAGATGATCATTCTTTGGAGAAAGACGATGGCAGAGACTGACAAGAGGTAGCATCGTGCAGACCAGTGAGGAGGTCGACATCTCAATTTTTTGAAGATCTATGGGAAGGAAAGCACCTGAGGGAGATTGGAGGGGGAAGACCGATACCGATGATGATGAAGAGGAAGACTATGGAGGAGACCAACGGGAGATGGCAGGAAGGAGAGTAGGAAGGAGGTGGGCATCAACAAGGGCTCGAAAGGAGTTAGAAGCAAAAAAAAAAAAAACAAGAAGAAAAACATGCTGCTGGAAAAAAAATCATGAAGAGTTCAAAGGTGGACACATGGCATGCTAGAAGATTACTCTATAATCCCACATGTCAACGGGGGATTTCGCCCCTCATAACCATTTATTATTTTACTTATATTATATAGATTCAAGAAGCATGCTAGTATTTATCGTGTGATTGGAACATTAAGCATCTAAGATTTTCAGTTCCGGTACCAGTGGCCGTTCCGACCGGTCGGCGGCACGGTCCGGTACGGTTCCGTACCGGATCGGACCGATGCGAACCGAAATAAGAAAAGGAAGAGAACCGAGAGGAAAAGAAAGAGAGAAATAGAGAGGGAGGAAGAAAGAAAAGATGGGAGGGAAAGCAGTCGGACGGCCTCTGGCTGGCCATCGTGGCCGCCAGACGACATAGTCCACACGCGGCGCCGCGGGCATGAAACAGGAGTGACGCCCCTGTTTCACAGGTTTTTTTTTAATTATAAAAACTTAAGTAAAGCCGACAAATGGTTTGTCAGCTTGACTGTTTAATAATTTTTTTAAAAAAAAAATTCAAAAAATGAAACCTGCAATTCGATTGCCAACTTCACTAATTTTAACTTTTTTAAAAAAATCTTTTAAACAATAAAGCTGGCAAATGGTTTGCTGGCTTCACTGTTAATCCCTGTTTTTAAAAAAGGACCACGCGTGAACAGGAACGACAGCCCCTATTTTGCGACCGTGATGCCGCCTGCGTCGCTTTCGCCGTCCGATGGCCATGGTGACCACTCAGAATCCTCCGGCAGCCTCTCCGCCGTCCCATCCTCCCATCTCCAGTGGTCTCCACCCCTCTTTCTTGCTCGTTGTAGCAGCTCTATCAGGCGAACCGAGCCGCGGCGGCTTTTGCCACCGTCCGACAGCCACAGAGGGCCACCGCCAGCTTCCGACGGCATCCTCCTCTCTCTCTGTCTTTATTTTCCTTTCTTCCTGGCACCAGCGTGTGCCGTTTTTCATGCTGAAACCATCCCGGTTCCCCACCGGTCCAATTCGGCACGCCGCAAACTATCCGATTCGGGACAATTCTGAGAACGTGGAGCCAAGATCAACTTTGATCAAGTCATGATACGATATATAACTCACTCAGTACAATGAACCCTTGGTACAACAACCATTTCTCACAAGAAAAAGAATAAAATAATTCAGATGTTGAGATGCCCAAAAGAAACAGGAAATGATAAAATGGAATTTGCAGTAGCAAATAAAATGCATATAGTCAAGCACCAGCTAATACATGTGGATTATAGGATAGGACAGTCTTGACTCCAAGGATCACGCAACTTTACAACAACTTCGAAAACAAAAAGGAAAATATATGGAAAGGTAGTAAGAGGCATGATAAAAGAAAAATACAGCAGCAGTGCCTCAGGAATTTAGCAAACAGGCTAGAAGATTTGGTTGTACTGGCTGGTGAGAGAATCTCTAAGGTTGGAATACAGTGAATAGAGGGAGTATTGCCGGAGGTTGGAAACCTCGTACCACGAATTGAGAACCGCATCATGCTTATCTGTACCTGAGAAGGCTAACTGTATTCCAATGCTGCAATCAACTGAGCCACCCTGGTTCGCGTTCTTGCAGCTGGATGTTTTGATTGCACACTCTAGTTTGTTCAGACAAACAAAGTTTGACTTCCCAGAACATGAAGCACAACCATCTCTCTTCCAATACAAGTTCTGAAGTCTGCCTTTTTGGAACTCAAGTACCTAATTAAGCATTCAGGTTGACCAATCAGTTACAAGCAGAATTTTCTGAGCTGAACTTCTTTATTTCCAGGATCATATATTACCAACATACCAGGGTAAAGCTGGTAACAGTATACGAACTGTTGCCAACAAATGCTGGAAGGGATCTCGCTGCATACTTCCTACCGGCAAAGGCTACCATGAATCCACCATTAGTGACCTGGTAATGACATGAAACTACTCCATTAAGGGCTGCATTTTCAAATTAACAATCCATATATTTGAACAATACAAAGAAACCATGCACTTGAACAACTGGATATTATAGTTGTCTAGTTATTTATTAATGTACAAGACAGAAAGGCCAACAGGAGAGAACTGCATTCTGGAGAGCAAGGTTTGAACTCTGTAAGCATGGCAGTCATTTATAAACCAGAACTAACAGGTGTAAGTATGAAGTTTTGTCATTGAAATCATTATGGATTATAATCCAGTTCCATAAATACCCATGCAGATGTTCATGCCTGGTAGATTAAGTGACAAAAAACCAAAACCTACATGCTATAAAAACAAAATGCACAATTGTGACTTGCCAGTATGCCTCCCGCATACAGGGAAAAAAAGAAAAAATTGATAGAAAGGAAGCATGAACAAACCATCATCAGCAAATAAATTAAAACAGAAAAAAAAAAAGGAATAGGAAACCAGCATGATCAACAAAGCAAATCGTTCACACCACACAAGATTGGTGTGTGGACCCAAAAAAATTGAAGAGCAGACTAACTCCAGCAAAAGACTGGAGTAACAAAGCTCAAAGACTAGCACTGTAAATTTGAGATCCTTCAGAACAAGATAGGAATTTCGATTCAATCCTAAATAAGATAATGCTGATGGGCAAGAATCTATCTTTTTTAAGAGTTCATATGATCAAGATAAGGTAATAATCCATATCAATCTGCATTCTGCGAAAAAAAGCATGTTTGGATTTCTATGGTTCAACCTAAGTTCTTACAATAGAAAGTTCCTTTGAAGTCTGTGAAAAACAATTTCGAAAGGAAAGGAGAAAATGTACGACCGCCACCTCTGACTTTACTAAATTAAAACAATGGCAACAAGAAGGAATGGGCTCAAACATCACTACAAACCACAAGATACAGGAAGAAATGAACCTTCCACAAAAAGAAACCAAAACAAGGCTCAAGAACATACATAACCATGATACAATCCATTTCCAGCCTCCTCAGGTCTCCTTCACTCCAGAAAGGAGACAAATGGCAGGGTTGATGATCAATTAAGAAAAATAATGATATACAAAATTTCAAAGTAAAAGATGCATCTCAGATGTCATAACGCCATCATATATAAGAAAATGCTCCGCAATTGTGTTAGTCAGGCAGTAAGAAATAAAATCAAGTGAACAACTAAATCCAATTTCTTGGCATATTGTTAACTAGTTATGAGGTATGCATGAGTAAAATAAGACAAAGTGAAGTAGATACTTTCTTGTCCGGTGCCCCAACTATATAAAGACCATATTTACCTACTGCACAAGCATATGCAGCTGCAATCAAGCAGTCAACTATTTCTTTTTGCATCACCAATTGACAACCATGACCTTGGAAATATACTTTTATTTGAAGATTTATATTGCAGGCATACTTTTGTGGATGTTATCAATAATCAATATAAAACAAAAAATATAGCAAATGAAGTGATGCCTTGATATACTCTACCTACTTCATCACATAGAAAGATATAAAACATTAATCATGTGTGTTTAACGCTTAATTCAACAAAATCATCAAAAGGTAAAGAAAGTGGAAACTTCAAGTGACAAATCTTATGCTACATAACAAAAAGATAAAAATGAACCATATAGTTGGAACACAAAATGATACATTTACTAGAGTTCAGTGGTAAGATTAAGCCCAAACATGGGTTGATACATGATGCCAACATCTCTCATGATGGTAGACTTCCAGATTCTTCTTGACAAAAATGTGTATGCATTTGAAAGAAAGGATTGGAAGAATTAATGATAGATTAAGAATCCATAACCATAATGATAGATAAGAAGCCATAACTATAACCATAACCATCCAGGTTCTTCCCAAGTATTTGCGGTTGGCCTTATGGATCTTCATTCACCAAGTATTCCGATGTTATTCCAAGTTTCTCCATATCCATCCTCCCAACCATCCATGTCACCATAGATCTTCCCTTCATTTTCTTAGGATCTTCAACACAAATCAAAGTACCTCTCCTTATTGGAACCTTCTAAAATCTTCATTGTACAAATCCATACAATATCAATCAACTTTCCATTACTTTATCCTCAATTTGTACAACTCCTACAGCTCCTCTCGTATTTTTATTTCTTATTTTATCTTTTTCAAGTTTTACCACATATCCATCTCAACATTCTTACTTCTGTTATTCTCAATTTATTTTCCTGTACGTCTTTTTATTGCCCAACACATTGAACATGCTATGTAGTAGGTCTTACCATTGTTCTATAAAATTTTCTTTCAAGTCTCCAAGGTATGGGCTTGTCACATGATTTCCAGAAGGACCTCCCCACTTCTTCTAACTAGCTCTAATTCTATTATACATACCTTCATCTATTCTCCCCATTATTTTGTATAATAAATCTTAAGTAAACGAATATAATCACTTTATTTGATCTCTTGACCATCAATCTTAATTAGTATTACATCTTCGTTTTAAATCACATTAAATTTACATTCTATATACTCTATCTTTGTTCTACTAATCTTCTGCTCAAATATTTTCCTCCATAAGTCTTATTTAGCATTTAATTGGTTCTCTTCCCATCATTCAATACTGCATCTTCCACAAATAATATACACCATGGTGCAAGAAATTCATTCATGATAAGAGCAAAAATATATGGACTTAGTATTGGTCCTTGATGCAAGCTTGTAGTAACTGGAAATACACTTGTTATACTAGAGAAACTTCTAACAATTGTCAATACCCAGCATAAATCCTCAATTACTTCAAATATAGATCGTTCATGTACACCCTTCCTTCTTAAAGCCCACCAAATTATTTTTCTTAATACCCAATCATAAGCTTTTCTTAAGTCAATAAAGATCAATGTATAGAATTTCTCCATTTGCTCTATATCTTTTCCCTTCTGACTCTCCTAGAACATCTTTAGCTACCCTCTTAATGCAACTGACAATATGGTCTCATATTTTATTTAATTTAGTCCTTAGATTTCAATTTCTTTCCTTGCTAATATAACCCTAGAAGATATAACACTTTCTCCTTTTAAGTTCCACCATCACATCTTTGGATATTCATTAATTTCTTCTCTTTTTCTTCTTGCACCTAGTTTACAAAATTAAGGCTAGTAACCTATATTGTGTAGTTAAACTCTCCCCTTGTATCATGTTACAATCCTTACATGTTTATCTCTCTCTCTCTACTTAATAAAAAAGTAATCTATTTGTGTGAACTATGATTTACTCTTAAATGTCATTACATGCTCGTCGTGTTCACACTTGCTTGGTTATAAGCCACTACAAGTTCAAGAATTTAATCTTCCATTAAATTTCTATCCACAAAACACCAAATTCTCTATGAACTTTCTCTTACCCCCCTTATTGGGCTATCTACATGTTCATTTGAGTCACCACGTACAAGTATCCTTTCTCTTTCAAGAACATTTTGCATCAATCTATCCATTTCTTCCCAATCTTGTTGCATAATCCTCTCTCTTTAAGCCCATTTGTGGTGCATAAGCACTACATTAATAATCTCCTCATCTAAAGCTAATTTGATAGCTATTACTTCATTACTAGACCTGTTTATGGACCAAGCAATTAACCCAGCTAGCTTAAGCTGAAGCCTTTTAGGTAGGCTTGGGGCAAGTCATTAGGCTCAGTGGGCTGAATCGGGCCTGAAAATAAGCCCGTTTGTCAAATGGACCAAACTTGGGAGCCTAAAGCTCGACCTAAGCCAAAAAAATTTTTAACCCTAGGTCTTTGTTGATATGTAAATTTAACAGAAGAAGACATAAAATCTTAAGAGTACCTTATTTTAGACATTGAGTATTGAAATTGCTCCTGACAATATCCAATTATTCATATTTAGCATTTTTAAGAAATTTTATTATTTTTAAAAATTGGAAAAAAAAAAGGTCTATACATATGTATATGTATATATATATATACATATGTATATATACATATGTATATATATGTAGATGTACATGTACATGTATGTATATGTAGATGTACATGTATATATATATATATATATATATATATATATATATATATATGTATGTATGTATGTATATATATTTTAATAATATTATTTTTATTTATAATATATATTAATATATATATATATTATTAGTAAGATAAGACTTGATTTTTAGCTCAAGTATGGCTTGGTTCATATTCGAGTCGAGTCGATCTTTGTCTATTTTTTTATCGAGCCAAGTTCGAGATTAGAATATTAAGGCTCGATCAAGCTTGAGCCAAGTTTCAAGTCCAAGTATTTTGAATCGAGTCGAGCTCGAGCTTCCAGTTATTTGACTAGACTCGGCTCGATTGCACCCCTACTAGAGTCCGAAGCCCCAGTACAGACCAAGATTTAGCCTAGAAAGTAGGCTCGAAGACTAATCCGATCAAGCCGAAGCCTAAGTATTAAGTTAACCTTAAGGCCAAGCCTGACCTAAGCCTGGTTTGGCCCAATCCATGAACAAGTCTATTCATCATTTATTATTCACAGCTACAATTATATCATTCATTTCCTTATCCACTATTTTCCTAAACCATTTCTATTTGAGTAAATTACAAAAACCTCCCCAAAATTTCCATTTATTACACTTATAGCCAGTATTTTGTAAAACCTACACTTCCACCCATGTAAATTAACGACATCAGTCAAACTATTCATGTAATATGAAAAGATAAACGTACCCCTTGAGGTCTTCTCATTTTTAAATCTTTTTAATGATGCTTCTCTCTCAAACCTCAAAATGATGCAGACCTTAAAAGCCCAACATCCCCCTCCAGCCCTCCTCACCAAGCTCAAATCCATTCCTGGCCCTATCACCACCCTCCGCCCTCCACCACCTCCTCTCCAACTCCCCCCTCTTCCATGACTACCCACTTGTACTCGTCTCTTTTCCCACCTCAACGTCCTCCGCCATTTCCTCCAATCCCAACAAATCCCAAGCAAATAAATCCCTATTCAACTCCCTCATCCACCATTTCGGCCCACCTTCCTGATGGACCCCTCCACCTCGTCCTCGATCTCCCCTCATTCACCTGCCCCTCCACCCTCTCCCCCTAAACCTTCAATTTTCTGTTCAATTCTCTCATCAACAATGGCTATGTCGACGAGGCCCAAGTGTCGCTCAATTGGTGCTCCAACGTCCACATATGCCCAAATGATGTCTCTTATAACATAATTCTCAAGGGAAGCTCCTGTGAAAAGAATGGACTTGAAGAAGCCTGTCGAGTATTTGACGAAATGGTCTAGAGAGGGATGAGGCCCTCGATTGTAACTTACAATATACTCATTAGGTTTTTGAGTAAGAATGGGGATGTGAACATTGGTTTGAGGTTGAAAGAGATTAGTGGAAACTTGGATCTGTCCCATCATTCACCTCCCTGATCAAAATTTTGTTTGAGCTTTAAGCACATTTGAAATAGAGCAACCATGGCTAGGATCTTGCGCCTTGTTGAAACAAAGCAATTGTTGGGGATTGGAAATTGTATGGGCTCTTGTTAAAGTCCCATGGTGGGTTGTTCAGTGGGAAGTTCTACTATTCTTCTACTATTCTTCTAATAAATTCAGGATGGCATTCTTTGCCTCCCTTTCCTTCAAAAAAAGAATAAAAATAAAAAAGAGATGAGTGGGAAGGGGATGAAACTGAATGCGGTTACCTATGCTTTCTTGATGGAAAGATTGTGCTTGGAGGGAAAGTACGATGCTGTGAAGCAGATGATGTTTGCTATGGAGTTCATGCCAGTGGTAAGCAGTGATAAAGCATAATTACACATCCAACTAATGGTTCTTATTGTTCCATGAATTTCGAACTAGTAGATGGTGTGACGGCGAAAATCTTTTTATGCATGCTTACTTCAACTTGGGTGGCCATTCTTATAGCCATATGTTGAAATGCCTGATAAATGGATAGGGGACCAATTATTAGAGAAGGGGATAAATGGAGAGGGTTTCCGACTTTGTTTTGGCCATTTGGTTATTTAAAGTTATTTTGGTTATTTTACAAATTTCTTCCAACATGCCATTTGGATCCCATTTAAGATTAGCAGTCTAACTTACTGCATGGGTTAAAGCGTAGGCTAAAAATAAAGCTCAAGGTTGTAAGTGTAGTTATTTATTTATTTGGTAGAATGGATCGTTTAGACAAGTCTTGTGTGAATACATCCAAAAATATTAAAAAATAGAATATCTCTAAGTTGCCTTGGGGTTGTCCCCAAGGAAGTCCACAAAAAGTCTCTAGTATGCTCTGCAACATATGCTGCCACCTAGTCTGCTGTAGAGTTTGACTACTACATGCAAGTGTCGTTTTTACATTACCCTCCGGGGTGTTTTGTAATTTACTCTTTCTATTTTTATCCTAACCTACAAACAATAGTTTATAACCATCCCCTATATCCTTAGATTGACTACCCTCTTATTTAATTTCTTGAAAGTAAACATTATTGGTTTTCCAACGTCCCATTGTATCCACTAGTCTCTACTCTTTCCGACCAAACTTCCAACATTCCAAATATAACCTTCTACACTTGATACAATTACTCATCTCCTTACTGCTCCAACTGACTACTATTGTACTCAAGGATCGCCGACTTGGAACTGTAACTTATGCTGGCCGGCCGGCCGGCGGTATAAGTCGGTATGCATCCGTACCAGTCCGAACTGATACTGAAACAAGGGGTGAACTAGGGAGGAAAAGAGAGAGAAAAAAAGAGAGAAGGGAGGCTGGTGGAGACATTGGCGATGGTGACCAAAAGGCCATAGAGACCTCTCGGATTCCGTGGTCCTTCGCGAGAGAAAATGAGAGAAGAGAGATAAATGATAAGAAAGAGAAAATGAGGAGAAGACGGCGGGGAGGCCACTAGAGGGCCATTGGGTGGCCACCGGACAGTCCAAAACAGCCCCATGACCGCTGCAGCTTTGAAACAAAGATGAAGCCATTGTTTCATCATGCTTTTTTAAAATAATAAATTACAATGACCTTCCTCAAATTTTGAGGTAATTACAGACTCCCACCCAACATTTTGAAAATATACATTCTACTAAACTTTTGCTATATACATAACATGTAACCCCTACTAATAACTTTTAGTTAAATAAACTAATAGTTGTACTAACATCATCACTATCTAACTTACTTGAGTCTTAAAGTGCTGTATATTTTTTATTTTGATAATTTTTTTATGTTACAAATTTTAAATTTTTATATTTGATCGGGAGGTTGTGTATATTTTCAAAACATTGGATGGGATCATGTAATCATCCCAAACCTCAAGAGGGGTCAAGGTAATTTATTCAAAAAAAATATAATACACAATGAAGCAGTTAATGGATTTGCCGACTTCACTTTAAATACAACAAAATAGAAGCTTCTGTTAGATATATGTGCCCTAAAAGCTAGAATTGGCTGACACTTGTAATAAACTTCTAGGGGCAAAATTATAATTTTAACTAAAATCAATAAAATGAATTATTTACTATCACATACGTGTATTTAGTGTCTGTGATACATCCTTTGAGTTAATGGTAATGATAATTCATATTTTCAAGAGTTGAAAATTTAAGACATGAATAATCATTATTAACTCATAAAATGCTCCCGACCATAGGATCATCACGAGGATGGTGATTGATCCAAAAGATTGGTGTACAATCGCTTCTCTTTAGTAGATGAGTCTTGAGTCTACGGTGTGGAGACACCGGAGTGAGAGTATAGATACTCGTTAGAGAATAAGGGCACTGAGCGTGACCACCTCAAGTAGTCATTAGAAAGTCTACCTTCTCGTCAATGACTGACTCGATGCTGCAGTAGTGTGTCTGGTTCTTTGATCCTGAGGTGCATCGACAGTTCACCTTGAGGGTGTTATAGTTTGACTACACCATAACTCGGTCTCCTAGCCATATGGAACCCTGAGGTGTATGTTGGCTATAGCATGTTCATTGTAGGAACTGGATTGCATCAAGATGGAATCTATCTACCTCGGTGGTAGAGGAGCAGCCCTATGATGATCATGAGAATCAAGTCCAGAAGCCCATGGCCATGGCAGAGTGAAATAATAGAAAGAGTTTCTATTTAGATTTTCACATCGGACTTGAATCGAATGATTACATCATATGACAGAGACTAGGGTTTGACGAGTTCACCTTAACCCTAATCTGATCGGAGCTCAAGATAGAAGAACTTAATCACACAGGTAGCTGCACCAAGAGGTTCGCATTCAGCTCTGATGGGTTGCCACCATATACTGCTAGGTGTCACTGGTGGATTTTGGGAGCAATTAGAATGATTTAGATGATCGATCATTCTAGCTGTTCGAATCAGAAGAGTTCTGATCCATCGAAAGGAGTTTCGATGATGTCGATGATAGAGATCATGACATATCCCATTACCATACAGAACTGAACCTAACTGGGTCACACAAACAAGGGTTTGAATCTGGTGATCCTCAATTGAACTGATCCAGTTCAATTGATCTGAATGAGATTCAATTAGGTTCAAGAAAATCGTGCTAGCACTCGATTGAACCTAACGTTCTTCTTTTACTATCATAAATAAGTTATCCTGACTGAGCCAAAGGAGTTTGTGCTCAATCAGAGGCCTTCACTTGGTCTGACTGGAGGTCTGTCCAAGTCAGAAAAGGATTGTCTTATTTTGTAAGACAATACCTGCCATTTTTGGTCACCTGCCATTTCTCGTCCTTTGACTTTGGTCAAAAGTTGACCTTTGACTGGTCAAATGTTGACCATTGACACTTTGACTTCTGTCCACATGTCACGCACCTATTGGAGAGCTGGTGGGGGCTTGTCCCCCTACCAGAACCTGGCAAGGAGGAGGGCGCACGCCACCCTTGGCGTGCCCAAGCTGGAGGCGCCTAGGAGTCCCTATTGACAGAGACTCCATCTCCTTTTTGGATTCCGATTAGAGTTCTCCTAAGAACCAAGTTTGACTGGTCTTAGGCACCCTCTAAGGAGGAATCCAAGGGACTCTATTCCCACCAATCAGATTTAGATCTGATTTCACAAAGGATTGTGATTGGTTGGGAAGAAGAGGAGTTGGATCACGCATTAGTCTATAAATAAGACCCTGCGCCCAACTCAAAAAGGAATTGAAAATTCCCATGCACCCCAAGGCTGCCTCTCCTCTTCCTCCATGCCAAAGTCCATCTTCTCCCTCTCCTCTCCACACCCAAAAGGAGTTTTGGATTCCAAGGTTGGTGCAATCCAGATGAGAGAAAGGCGAACAAAAAAGCTAGAAGGCTGCGCTGCTGCAAAGGACAACTGCTGATCTTCGAAAGGTGTTTTGAAAGATCCTCCAGATCAGATCCAGATCTGAATCATTGAAGACGTGATAGAGAAGAAGAGGATCTCCAGATCCAGCACGAGTAGATACCGGTAGAGGCCAGACACTTGCGTGGCTAGATCCAGAACCTTCCGCTACTTATAGGATCATCAACGGGTAATAGGATTATCCTACGTCAAGATAAATTAAATTTGATTTAATTTATCTAAATTTATTTTAATTATTAAAATAAGAATCAGATCTGAAACATTCCAGATATGATCTGGATCAAAGAGAAAAATTTTTGAAATATATCTCTTGATCTGATCAGATCTGAACGAACCTGATCCAGAAAATCAGGATTTTCCTTCAACTGGTATCAAAGCCAGATTCTAAAGTGTTTAGATCTGATTTTAAATTTATTTTAATCAAAAAATAAGTGATCTCAGATGTCACATGAGATGTGATCAGATCTGAAATCAGAAAAATTAAAATTAAATGATTTGGATCTAAGATTAAAAAATATGCATGACTAGTTCTCAAATAGAATAGTTCTATAGAATAGTCTTGCATGTTTACAATTTAATTTGATTAAATCATATTTTAGAATTATTTATTTATTATTTTCTGATATTATAATTATTATAATAATATCTGAAAAAATAATAAATAAAAATTATTTAATTTTAAACATCATATGAGATATGATTGATGCATGTCTAGACTAGTTGTAGAATAGTTCTACATAGTTGTCTAGATTAGAGTTTATTTTGATAAGATTAATTTAAATCTAATTTTTTAGATTATTATGAGATAATTTAGATCTGAAAACATGCATGATTCGATACATGAGATGTATACAAAATATGCCATGATTAGATCTAATTTGTATATGAGATATATGATATAGATCTAAAACTGTTTTGTAGTATTGCATGTTCCTGATTAAGGCATTCCTCTTAGGCCGTCCGATCATAAGAACAAAGAAGGATTTAAAGACCCTCTCCTTCCATCCGATGGGGTTCTTATGACGTGTAGGGGTGCTGCGCGTTCGTCCTTAATCAGAAACCCAAAACTTACTTTCTGCAAAACCCTAGATCCTGAAACCCTAGGATTTATTGTGCATATTTTGTTTATGAACCCTACTTAATTAAGAATTAAGATTATGGAATATTAATTAGGTCTAAAATTGAGAATTTCAGATCTAAGACATATTCATAATACTGGGTTCGGGCTTGGGTAGCTCAATTAGGTCTAAGCGGTTGATCAAACCGAATCAAGAGTTGGTTAGATGGAATCAACAATGCTTAAATTAACCAGTCCTAATAGGATTAAGTCTGGGTCAAGATCGAGTCACGTGATGATCGATCAAGCAAGACCTAATTAGGCTCAGAGGTTAGAGTCTGGATTGTAGGCTAACCCAATTGGTTCTGACTCAACAATTTGGTATCTAAGGTAAGTTTGGCACATACGACCGACTGATTTTTAATTGGGAGCTACTCGATCTGAATGCATTCTTGTACGAGTTAATGGCATATCCCTTCCACCGATCTCACTTACCTGGCCATATCTGTTGACTCAGTTCTGATTTGAGGTGGTCAATAATCCGAGCTAACCCATGCCACTAGGTTAGTCATAATTGTTATGACTATGATAAGTCTAGTTTAATGAGATCCTGAATCAATTCTTCCTAAGAAAAGATTAAGTCTGAGGTCTTCCACCATAGTAGATGTGCGAGCCCTTCCCGGGGTTGATTGTTCTTGACTGAATACAGTAGCTCAGTTGCACCGGGAAGACGCAACCATGTCTATTAGGCATTGGATGCTATAGACTGGAGAATGAGTTGGGCTCAATATTTCGGATATGGTGAGAGACTCAATTAGGAATCCAATCTGTGCAAATGGTGGGTCTGACTTAACTAAGGAGTGGATCAATATTCCGGATACGGTGAGATTCATGAATTAGAAACCAAGTTTAGGTGCACCATGATTAGAGAATCATTGAACAAGAGTTGTTCACTCATTGGCTAACCCATCACCAATAACTGTTAGGTGAGGTGATGAGTCAGTTGGTGAGACCGCACCACCCACTAGAAATCATTAATCGTGGAGATTTTCACATCTCTACAGAGGGAGTGTAGGAATCCGAGAAAATAGGAGCTAATTTATTTAAAAATAAAATCTCTAAACAAATTGATCAAGTCATAATTATAATATCTAACTAGAATCTTTGACTCTCTACAGAAAAATGTCTGCCTCCAACCCATTAGCACGTATCCTGGACACATAGACTGACCGGACCCAATTATGAAGATTGGCTCAGGAACTACAAAATTGTTTTGGATTCCGAGAAGTTAACACATGTATTGGACCAGGACCCTCCCACCTTACCAGCCCATCCATCCACTGAACAGAGAGCGTCTCTGAAAAAATGGATAGACGAAGATAATAAGGCCAGATTATATGTTGGGCTCGATGTCTGATGAGCTCCAACGCCAACATGAAGATATCGGGACTGCTCGTCAAATGTTGGCTCACCTGCGAGAGATGTTTGGTGAACAGAGTCGTGCAGCCAAGTATCAAGTCACGAAATGACTTTTTAAGGCTAAGATGCGTAATGGACAGTCAGTCCAAGATCACTGTCTGATGATGATCAAGGACTTGGAAGAGCTTGAGAAGCTCGGTGTGAAGTTAGACTTGGATCTGCAGAACGATATTATTTTGCAATCCTTGACTGATGCATATGGGCAATTCATCATGAATTACCACATGCATAAACTTCAAAATTCCTTGACCGAATTAATGAATATACTGGTCACCGCTGAGCTTTCTATAAAAGGTTCTAAAGGCTCAGTTTTTATTATGGAACGGACTTCTTCCAAAAGAAGTCTTCTGGAAAGAAAAAGAAGTCTGCGAAAAAATAGAAAGTGGGAGGAAAGAAGAAGGCAGAGCCGAAGATGAAAGCCGCTGCTAAAGGAAAGTGTTTCCATTGCAACAGCAACGGCCACTGAAAGCGGAGCTGCCCTACTTACCTAACCACCCTGAAGAACAAGGAAGGTCCTTCTGGAGGTATGCTCGTTATTGAGTCTAACCTTATGGTTTCTTCTGCATCCAGTTGGGTGCTTGACTCTGGTTCTAGTGCTCATCTGTGCACTTCCATGCAGGATCTTGAGGATAGCAGGAGGCTGAGGGATGGAGACATGATCCTACGCGTCAGTAATGGAGCAAGAGTTGCTGCAGTGGCGATGGGAACATACCCTCTTCGATTACCATCTGATTTAGACTTAGTTTTGAAAGATTGTTATTATGTGCCTGCAGCTAGCAGGAATTTGATTTCTATTTCATGCTTAGCACTAGAAGGCTATGTGATTACCTTCTTTAAGGACCATTGTAACATTCTTTATGAAAAAAATAAAATTGCAAATGGTTTCCTTATTAACGATCTTTATCGGCTACATATTGATGTATCTGTTCTAACTATCGAGCAAAACATGAATGCCTAACGACCTAAGGATAGTCCAAACGACAGGTATCTATGGCACCTGAGATTAGGTCATATAGCAGAAGATAGGATCAACAAATTGGAGAAAAATGGGCTATTGAGTCCGTTGACTTCCGAGTCATATCCAACTTATGAATCTTGTCTTCAAGGCAAAATGACTAAACTCTCTTTTGTTGGATATGGAGAAAGGGCCACAGATCTCCTTGCCCTAGTACATACTGATGTGTGCGGCCCATTTGATGTGCCGGCTAGAGGCAATTTTGTCTACTTCATTACCTTTACCGATGATCTATCTAGGTATGGGTATGTGTATCTTATGAGACACAAGTCTGAAGCTTTTGAAAAGTTCAAAGAATTCAGACATGAAGTAGAAAAACAAACTGAAAAACCCATTAAGATTCTTCGATCAGATCGAGGAGGTGAATACCTTAGCCAGAAATTCCTAGACTATCTCAAGGAAAATGGCATAGTCTCTCAATGGACTCCACCAGGAACACCTCAACTCAACGGGATTTCAGAATGAAGAAATCGGACTCTATTGGATATGGTCCGATCCATGATGAGCTTCACAGACCTTCCTGATTTTCTTTGGGGACATTCATTGTTAACTTCAATTTATCTACTGAATAGGATTCCCTCTAAAATCGTTCCTACCACACCGTATGAGATATGGCACGGTAAGAAACAAAATCTGAGTCATCTCAGAATTTGGGGTTGTCCGGCTCATGTCAAAAGACAACAAGCGGACAAGTTAGAGTTTAGGTCCTTCAGAGCTCGATTCATAGGATATCCTAAAGAGTCATTAGGATACTATTTCTACATTCCAGAAGACCACAATGTGATTGTGAGTCGACATGCCATCTTTTTTGAAAAATAGTTTATTCAAGATAGCGGCATTGGAAAGCAGATCAAGCTTGATGAGAAAGTCTCACAAGTACAACGAGCTAAGGACCAATTGGAACCAAATCAGGTTGAGCCAATAAGAACACTACCTCCTCCACCTCGTAGATCGGAAAGAGTTTTCCATCCCCCTGAAAGATACTTAGGTATTATTTCAGAGAAAGTAGAGAAAATATTCCTCGTAGGTAATGGTACTCATGGTGATGATCCCAAAACCTACAACGAGGCAATATCAGATATCGACTCCGAGAAATGGCTAGAGGCAATGCAGTCAGAAATTGACTCGATGCACTCAAACCAAGTCTGGACCTTGGTAGATCCACCAGAAGGTATAGTACCTATTGGGTGTAAATGGATCTTCAAGAGAAAGATTGGTGCAGATGGAAATGTGGAGACATTCAAGGCTAGACTAGTGGCAAAAGGTTATAGTCAACGTGAAGGCATTGACTATCAGGATACCTTTTCCCCAGTGGCTATGCTAAAATCCATCCGCACATTGCTTGCCGTTGCAGCCTATTTCGATTATGAAATATGGCAAATGGACGTGAAAAACGGCGTTCTTAAATGGATATCTTGAGGAAGATATCTATATGGAACAGCCGCTAGGTTTCACATCCAGTGATACTGATCACAAGATTTGCAAGCTGCAAAGGTCCATATATGGACTTAAGCAAGCATCTCGGAGCTGGAACACTCATTTCAATGATGTGATCAAAAATTTTGGTTTCATCAAAAATGAAGAGGAACCATGTATCTTCAAAAAGGTCAGTGGGAGCGCTGTTGTCTTCCTCGTATTGTACGTGAATGACATCCTCCTTATTGGGAATGATATTCCCATGTTGACGACAGTCAAAATATGGTTATCCAAGAAATTCTCTATGAAAGACCTAGGTGAAGCATCCTTTATTCTAGGAATTAAGGTCTATAGGGATAGACCGAATAGGATGCTAGGACTTTCACAGAAGATGTACATAGAGGAAGTACTAAAGAGGTTTAGTATGGAAAACTCTAAGAGGGGATTAATACCCTTCAGACATGGTATTCATCTTTCCAAGAAGATGTGCCCTAGCACACCTGAGGAAATAGAATGCATGAGCAAGATCCCTTATGCTTCTGCAATAGGGAGCCTCATGTATGCCATGCTATGTACACGACCTGATATAGCCCATGCTGTGAGTGTCACAAGCAGATATCAGTCAAATCCAGGTGAAGAACACTGGACTTCTGTGAAATGTATCCTTAAGTACTTGAGAAGAACTAAGGATATGATGTTGGTCTTTGGTAACGGAGAACTCCAAGTCCAGGGATACACAGACTCGGATTTCATGTCCGATATAAATGATCGAAAGTCGACATCTGAGAATCTGTTTGTGTGCAATGGTGGTGCTGTCAGCTGAAAGAGTTCCAAGCAAACCGTGATAGCAGATTCCACCATGGAAGCAGAATATATCGCTGCATCAGAGGCTACAAAGGAAGCATTCTGGTACAAAAAGTTTGCTGCAGAAATCGGAGTAATGCCATCAGATGCCATTCCTCTATACTGCGACAATAATGGCGCCATAGCCCTTGCTAAGGAATCGAGGTCTCACCAGAAATCCAAGCACATTGAGCGGCGATACCACCTCATCCGCGATTACCTCGAGAAGGATTATGTCGAGGTTAAGAGAGTCAACTCCACAGATAATGTGGCAGACCCACTTACAAAGCCGTTGGGCCAGCAGAAGATCGAAGCCCACCTTGAGAAGATGGGACTTAGACTTGTAGCCAATTGGCTTTAGGACAAGTGGGAGATTGTTAGATATATGTGCCCTAGAAGCCAGAATTGGCTGACACTTGTAATACACTTCTAGGGGCAAAATTATAATTTTGACTAAAATCAATAAAATGGGTTATTTTCTATCACATATGTGTATTTAGTGTCTGTGATACATCCTTTGAGTTAATGGTAATGATAATTCATATTTTCAAGAGTTGAAAATTTAAGACATGAATAATCATTATTAACTCATAAAATGCTCCTGACCATAGGATCATCACGAGGATGGTGATTGATCCGGAAGGTTGGTGTACAATCGCTTCTCTTTAGTAGATGAGTCTTGAGTCTACGGTGTGGAGACACCGGAGCGAGAGTACAGATACTCGTTAGAGAACGAGGGCACTGAGCGTGACCACCTCGAGTAGTCATTAGGGAAGTCTACCTTCTCGTCAATGACTGACTCGATGCTGCAGTAGTGTGTCTGGTTCTTTGACCTGAGGTGCATCGGCAGTTCACCTTGAGGGTGTTATAGTTTGACTACACCATTACTCGGTCTCCTAGCCATATGGAAATCCTGAAGGTGTATGTTGGCTATAGCATGTTCATTGTAGGAACTGGATTGCATCAAGATGGAATCTATCTACCTCGGTGGTAGAGGAGCAGCCCTATGATGATCATGAGAATCAAGTCCAGAAGCCCATGGCCATGGTACAGAGTGAAATAATAGAAAGAGTTTCTATTTAGATTTTCACATTGGACTTGAATCGAATGATTACATCATATGACAGAGACTAGGGTTTGACGAGTTCACCTTAACCCTAATCTGATCGGAGGCTCAAGATAGAAGAACTTAATCACACAGGTAGCTGCACCAAGAGGTTCGCATTCAGCTCTGATGGGTTGCCACCATATACTGCTAGGTGTCACTGGTGGATTTTGGGAGCAATTAGAATGATTTAGATGATCGATCATTCTAGCTGTTCGAATCAGAAGAGTTCTGATCCATCGAAAGGAGTTTCGATGATGTCGATGATAGAGATCATGACATATCCCATTACCATACAGAACTGAACCTAACTGGGTCACACAAACAAGGGTTTGAATCTGGTGATCATCAATTGAACTAATCTAGTTCAATTGATCTGAATGAGATTCAATTAGGTTCAAGAAAATCGTGCTAGCATTCGATTGAACCTAACGTTCTTCTTTTACTATCATAAATAGTTGTCCTAACTGAGCCAAAGGAGTTTATGCTCGATCAGAGGCCTTCACCTGGTCTGACTGGAGCCTATTCAAGTCAGAAAAGGGTTGTCTTATTTTGTAAGACAATACCTGCCATTTTTAATCACCTGCCATTTCTCGTCCTTTGACTTTGGTCAAAAGTTGACCTTTGACTTTGGTCAAATGTTGACCATTGACACTTTGACTTCTGTCCACGTGTCACGCACCTATTGGAGAGCTGGTGGGGGCTTGTCACCCTGCCAGAACCTAGCAAGGAGGAGGGCGCACGCCAAAGCCTGCCAGAACCTAGCAAGGAGGAGGGTGCACGCCACCCTTGGCGTGTGCCCAAGTTGAAGGCGCCCAAGAGTCCCTGTTAACAGGGACTCCATCTTCTTTTTGGATTCCGATTAGACTTCTCCTAAGAACCAAGTTTGATTGATCTTAGGCGCCATCTAAGGAGGAATCCAAGGAACTGTATTCCCACCAATCAGATTTAGATCTGATTTCACAAAGAATTGTGATTGGTTGGAAAGAGGAGTTGGATCACGCATAGTCTATAAATAAGACCCTGCGCCCAACTCAAAAAGCATTGAAAATTCCCACGCCCCAAGGCTACCTCTCCTCTCCTCCACGCCAAGTCCATCTTCTCTCTCTCCTCTCCACGCCCAAAGGAGTTTGGGATCCAAGTTGGTGCAATCCAAACGAGAGAAAGACGACAGAAAGCTAGAAGGCTGCGCTGCTGCAAAGGACAACTGCTGATCTTCGAAAGATGTTTTGAAGATCCTCCAAATCAGATCCAGATCTGATTATTGAAGACGTGATAGAAAAGAAGAGGATCTCCAGATCCAGCCCGAGTGGATACCGGTAGAGGCCAGGCACTTGCGTGGCTAGATCCAGAACCTTCCGCTGCTTACAGGATCATCAACAGATAATAGAATTACCCTACGTCAAGGTAAATTAAATTTGATTTAATTTATCTGAATTTATTTTAATTATTAAAATAATAAAGATCAGATCTGAAACATCCCAGATCTGATCTGCATCAAAGAGAAAAATTTTTGAAATATATCTCTTGATCCGATCAGATCTGAATGAGCCTGATCTGAAAAATCAGGATTTTCCTTCAGCTTCGCCCCTATTTCAAACCCACAGCAGCCACAGGTTGTTTTGGGCCGTCCAGTAGCCTCCCCGCCGCCTTCCCCTCTCTCCTCTTCTCTCCCTTCCCCTCTCTCCCTTCTTGCATCCGGAGGCCTCGATGGGACACCGCTAGCCATTGTCAATTTGTCCCTTTCCTTCCCTCCCCTCCTCTCTCTCTCTTCCCCTCTTTCCTTCTTCCTTGCTCCATTTTTGCAGACGTTCCAAATCTAATGCTCGAACCGCACCAATTAGCCATTGGTATGGTTTGGCACATTCGAACCGCCCGATTTGGGATGGTTCGGTGAACCATGATTGTACTAAATTACCACTAAAAGACTAATCTTAAATAACCCTTAGTCATTCAATGCTAAAACTAGGTTATGTTGCAGTAGGTCATTTACGAGCAACAACCAAACTAACCCTTGCTCATTTGTCACTCCAACCAGACCATGTTGTAGCAATAAGAAAAATGTAATAAGAACCATACAAGGAATAGAGTTGGCCTCCCAAAACTCCCAATGTTATCACCCATTTTGTTATTAATCAAGTTGGTACTTAGATATAATTAAATAGATGACCCTTGTCAAACTCACAAACAAAGAAAGAAATTTCATAATAAACAAATAAATGAATATTTCTTTATATATTTGGAATATGTTTTCACATTGTAGGCTCTAGATCATTTTTTTACCTCTAATTACATCCATCATTAAGCAAAAAGAAATTATTTCCAAAAATTATAATTTTGCAATTAGCTTGTGGATTAGGTGTCTATTCTTTCCAAAACACAAGCCCTTTTATAAAGAATATTAAAATCTTACATGCAAGTAGTTAATAGAAAAAAGCACATCTCCCATACAAAATTCAAATAAGCCATAACTAAGTGAAAAGAATTTTGCTGTTGTCATGTTCAAATTGAAGCCTCTTTTTCTTAGATTCTCACTTCGAAGCATTCCTAATATACACAAACCACACAAAAATTTGGGTGATAAAATGGACCTGAACCTGACAACATCGAATCCTTCCCTCTGCTATCAGTAGTATTCTCCAACCTTCAAGGAGAAAACCAATACAGGAGGTCCAACAGCTACAAAAATTCCCAACCCTGAATCTCTTACATTGCATCTAAAGCTAGAGCTCCAGGATATTTCTGCATACCTCCATAAAGGGTACCACTTAAATGACCTTTAGGTGTCATGACAGGCTTGCAAAAAAATGGAATTATTGCATCAATCAATTATCCTACATAACCTGTTAACCTATTTTTTGATCCAATACATGTATAACTGGAGCTCCACATGATAATGATGCCACTTTCAATATGATCCATGAAATTAATACCACACTGCTACACGCTATTATATAATGTATGTTGAAACGATACGCGATCCCTTTGATACTTGAATTATCTGCAGATTTATGACGATGTTCAATTGAAGACTCGGAGAGGACATCTGTGTACCGTCCTACCATGCAATGACGGTATTTTGAGGCTAATTGCCTTTCCAGGAACTATTTTCAAGAGATAGTATAAGAAGCTTAATTTAATCATGCATATTGAAAACCATACACTAGATTTTTACTACAATATAAAAGCATGAAAAAGCATTTTGGTTGAAAAGTTTGCACGCCCTCGATGTTGCTGGGACCATTATGGCATTTTGGGAGATAATTGCCGGCATACAATATTTATTCTCTGCACTAGTTCCCATACAAAATAACTTGGACATAACTTCTCTCACTCCAATTGTTCTCTTGGGCCAAACTTCCAAACGAACCTGGTAC
Source organism: Cocos nucifera (assembly GCA_006176705.1). Lineage (NCBI taxonomy): Eukaryota > Viridiplantae > Streptophyta > Magnoliopsida > Arecales > Arecaceae > Cocos > Cocos nucifera. The sequence goes on along the minus strand of QRFJ01002030.1, from coordinate 55,359 downwards.
CAACAACGTACATCAGCATGTCCCTTGGTTCCTCTCTTCCCCAGGTTCCACAGTCCAACTTATGATTCCTTTATTCACCTTAGCGTCATATCCATATAGCCACTTTCAAATAGGCCATGTATTCACACTATTGGCAAGCACAAATATGATGCAAGTTAAACTGTTGGCTGTTCCATTCTAAAGAAATCATCTACCAAACACGGATCGAAGTCCACGAGACGTGTTTACTCCTCTGGCAATTGAAGATAAGATGCAAGTTGCAGGCTGGCACATGCTAAAACAATCATTTATTGAACTTAAATCAAACTTCTTTCATGCTGCATCCAACAACATTACAAACCCTTTGACTACCTAGTGACCTAAACAGCACCAATATGTCCCCGACTTCTCCCATGCTTTCCTCCTCACAATAAATGTAGGCTGATACATGGCCCAATCCGTCTCCTTTCTCTTGTTCCACCATGTACTCTACCGGTACCCGCCTCCAACCTTTGTTTCAGTGAGTCCATGGCTGCATCAATCTTTGCCCTCTATGTTCGCTACAACCCATGTACCGAGCCCCTGCATTCTTTCTAAACAAGTCCATGGGCAAGGCCATCTTCTATAATTATTTTGATCCATTGAATAAAGGCTTTCTCCTCTTCTTCTCCAGGTTTGTGGGTTGTACATGAACAAGAATCCAAGAACTGGATTCAACTATTTCCCATGATCTAAATGAAATACCAGGCCTTGGATATACTTAAGAATTTCATATGCTTAACATCTAATATGTGGTACAACAAAAAATGGAGATGTTACTCTTACCTAGCCATAGTGGGTCTCAGATAAAGAGTAAGAGAGCTTCAAGAAAATAGCTAGCTGCAAATGACGTATTGTATGAGTTATAAAATTTTTTTATCCCTTTCAGAAGTGAATATATTTCTGCTCAGGCATATCATCTTCTTGCTTGGAATGTAGTTGGTCAGATTAATGGATCAATTGTGTTTTGGGCCACATTAGGTTTCGCTCAAGATGCCAAAAGTCCCATTGTCTAAGACCAACAGTGACAGATTTGAGATCTAGAAACTGCTTCTCCAGTAGTATCATGTCTTTGGAAAGAACATTGATATTGCTTCTTCAAGTAACAGACATCTCTATTTTATAAGTAGGTTGGGCTTGGAAAAACTGTACAAGCCAATGGAAAAAGTTCTAGACAGACATGCAATGCAGACAAAGGCCACACACATCTCTCTCTCAAAGGATACCCTAACTATGATTGATGTAGACTCTTGGGCAAAGGATATGGAGCACATTGCTTGCAGGTTTGGCACTACCATAAAAGGGTATGATCTACCATGCCTAGATTTGCACCTTGGGGTTCATATAGTATGTGAGCAGTGGCCAAAGGAAGTAGTAAGAAACCACATTTTTGAGTTTCTATTATTGAGGAGAGTCTCAAACTTAAGTATTTACTTTTTCACAAAGCTTTAATTGAGGAAGCATGGAGTTAAGCTGACATAGAAAACAAATGCAGACCCAGTGGGATGAGAGGGCATCCCACTAGGTCCTCAATCATTCGTTGATTTTGACAAAGTTAATAGCATCAAAGTAAAATGTTCATAGTGCAAACACAGTATTTCTTAAAAATACCAAAAAGTCCTATGATTCTTGAGTACATACAATTTTGCATAAATTCAAAAAATACCATGAGATTAGGAAAAGAAAATAGAGAAGCATGTTACCATGCCTAGGTGCATCCACCAAATTGAGCTACTTAGCCCATTAAGGTAATGACTAGATAAGCCCATTTACATGAGTACCCTTTTGGATAAAATAGCTACAAAATAGAAATATGGTTACACTATAGCCTATCTAAAGTGCTTTATTATACAATTATAGTAATTTCTTTGAATTGCATATGTTAGTTAGGCCACAATGAGTTTTGTCCATTCAGTCTCATGCCTTATAGAATATTCAATTTAATCTTGTGTCAAATTCAAGATTCCAGTGGAAGATGGCTCAACCAAAATAGGATGCTACCAAACTTCAGTCTCTACTTCATCTAATCATATGGATAATTATCAGTGCCATACGCACCCCAAAAAATCCATTTAAGAAATTATTAGACTTAGTAGCACAATATAACTTATAAATCCAAATTCCTTGGAAAACTAGAGTTATTTTCCTCTATCATCTTCACAGCATCTGCATTTGTTTATATTACTTAAAGCCAACTCTCCCAGCAATTTCATTGCTAATGGGAAAGGTTCAAACCTTTCTGTGTTTAAGTAGGAAACAAATTAAACAAGAACCTTTTGCAGATATTAACATAATCATACTTGCAAATTGTCCTTTTCATCATGATGGGCTCTACTATTTGCACATACACTTTATGAGCGGTAATAGAAAGTACCAAAGATTCAAGTGTTGCTGGCATGAGACATGCCAACCATGGATGGCAAGGCACATGCTATGTATTCTCCTTTAGCACCAACATATGTCATATGTCGAAATAAAATAAACAAATAAATAAATAAAATGGGTTTTTTTTGGTTCAGTAGTGAATGATATCAAGCCCCATCTCCTGGTACCAAACAATGCAAGTCAATATGGGTAGACATCAGTTAATACTCGCAATATGCAGGATATGATGATACACATTCATGTCTGGAGCTGACATCAACACAGGAAGATCTAAAACCTAAAAAGTATCTAAAGATGTCCAGCAGTCAAAAGATGAAATTACCTCAACTAAACATGGGCATTTGAAGTGATTTACCATAAAACAGTATTTATGGATCATATGGGAGGATCTACATCACAAGAACTGCAGACACATATTTAACAAGATCCAGGACAAATGATTGGCAGCAAAAACAAGAAAGTGGGGAGTGGCATTATGGACTTGCGTGCATTATTAGTGATGCTAAATTGATTGTGATGATTCCAAAGAAGCAGGATTGGATTCCTTTTCTTTCACATAAATCCAATACCTCGAAGATCCTATGACAATTTTTTGTTATGGATCTAAGAACGTAAGTGGCTGTCTTTTGACATGAATAAGTAGTTCATCTGATATTCCTACATTTAACTGAAAGTTTTAACCCATTAGTATTGCAAATATTTTTCTCTGTGCATGTCAAAAACCAGAGTGAGCATGATACTCATCAATATAACCCAAAGCAAGAGAAATTACAACTAAAAGCCTTTAAAGAGGCCGCAATAAGCTATAGAATATCACAATGATATATGATCAGCAGGAAAGCTGGGGAAAATAGAACTTATCGTATCAAATAAGATTTGAGGATTAACAGGAAAAATAGTGTATAGCTTTAAATAAATGGCATTGAGAACCACAGTGGTCTGGCATGCCTGTAACCAAATCAGGTTTAAAACATACCGAATGCAATATTAAGAACAGGAAAGGAGAAAACAGAAAGAGAAGATTTGAGTTAGTTAAGATAAAGACTTGTTCTAACAAGATAAAATAACAATAATATAATCTACCCTTTAACTGCATGGAACAGTCCTAATTTAATAGCTAGGTAAGTCATAACTAAATCGTTGACACAGAACGAAACAAAGTGAAAAGATCTTTGCAGCTGTATCCAAGATGTCTTCTAAAACAGATGCTCAAGAAGCATGCCATCCTCATTGGTGGAGAATTATATTGCAAAACCCTCCAATAAGTGGTCAGTTCTGATGCACTAAGGCTTTTTCATTTAAAATACCAGAAGCTTCCCATCTTGTCCCGCTAATCAATTAATCATGTTTCTTATAAATTTAAAAAAAAAAAAAAAAAACCAGTAAGCCCATGTTTAGATAATCTAAATCCTTCATAGCTCTCACCAATGCTCACCTACAACATTCTTACTAGAATTTCAGCTGGAAATACTTGGGTGAAACTTGTCCTTGTTTTTATTGTGATCCTTATGACATGATACAAATTGAAGTTAAAATAAAAAATTCCTTGTTTGAAAAATCTGAAGCACGTGGAAACATCATTCTTGCCAAACTCAAACAATTTAAAGTGGTAGCCACCTTAGCTGGACTCAATTGCAACACCAGCTTCTTACACCCTTGAATGAAGGCATATGTGCGGTAAGATTACAATGACAACACTTCCCCACAATAAGCACCATCCAGTCAAGATATGGGCAGCTGACAAAAGGAAACACACTGCTCACATCTACTTGCAAATATGTCAATGAAACATTCTTGCCAAACTAAAACAATTTAAAATGGTCACCATCTTGGCTGGATTCCTAAGATAAAACCAGCTTCTTATGCCCTTGAATGAAGGCATATTTGCGGCAAGATTTTTATGACAACACTTACTCATAATGAGCACCACCCAGCCAAAATATGGGCAGCCGACAATAGGAAATACATCACTCAGATCTACTAGCAAATATGTCAATGAAACATCAACGACCAACTCCCCTTAATCATTTAAATAAGCAAATAATCAAGGGTATATTTTGTACTTCATATTGAGGTTTTACTCATCCATAAAAAGCATACAGTTGAAAGCAAGGTTGTTTGCACTCAAATCATCAACAATAAGGGTGAATGTCTTCCTGAGACAAGGAATTTTGGTAACTAAGTATAGTATTTCTATCTCAATCATGACAAATAACATGCTTCTACTTCTAAACATGTCTAATATAATTCACAAATAACATCACAACATCTTTAATACCTGCCAGGCCGTTTGGTATGGGTTGACCATCCCAACATCAAGGGTAAGCATGGCAATTTCATCCGACCAGTACCAACCCAACCCAACCCGACCCGACCTAACCCAACCGGAATGGGACAGGTTTTACCCAACCCGATTAAAATCCAGGGCGGATACGGATTTTGGAATATAAAACCCGAAGCGGGTTTAGGTCGGGTGCAGATAATAGTATGCCCTGCTCCAAACACAATCCGATATATATGTATGTATATGTAAATCCAATATGTATATGGGTTTTGGCATATAAAACCCAAAGCGGGATCAGGTCGGGTACGGATAATAGTATGCCCTGCTCCAAACACAATTCAATATATATGAATGTATGTATGTATGTATGTATACATATGTATGTATATGTATGTATATGTATGTATGTACCTACCCATGTACACATATGTACATATATATGTATACATACATATATATATATACATGTATATACATCTATACATACATGTATGCATGCATGCATGTATATATGCATGCATGCATACATGTATATTTATAGATGTATATACATGTATATACATGTATATATATACATATATATAGAGAGAGAGAGCCAGACTAGAATACATTCGACCGGATTTGGACTCAGATCTGATCAGATCAAAACTCTATAATGGGGTTCTACATCAATGATCCAAGCCGTTAGATATGATCTACTATCTCAAAACTACTTGCACACCAAAAATCATATGATTTGAAGACCCCTAGCCTATGCGTCAAGTGATCCAAAAATACATCTAATTCAATTTTATTTAGACTATTCAAGTTTTGACTACTTGATGCATAGGCTAAGGGTCTTCAAATCATATGATTTTTGGTATGCAAGCAGTTTTAAAATAGTAGATCATATTCAACGACTTAGATCATTGATGTAGAACCCCTATTATAGAGTTTTGACCTAACCGGATCTGGATCTAAATCCGATCGAATGTATTCTAGTTTGGCTCTCTCTCTCTCTCTCTCTCTCTCTCTATATATATATATATATATATATATATATATATATATTTGTGTGTGCGTGTATATGTATGTGTAGATGTATGTGTGTGTGTGTATATGTATATATATGTATATACATACATGTATATACATATATACATGTACATACATATATATGTATACATATATACATATACATACATGTATATATATATATATAAATACATACATATATATATACATACATACATACATACATACATACATACATAGGTATGTAGATATGTTTATATATACAAATATACATACATATATATACATACATACATACATACATACATACATATATATACATATATACATACACATACATACACATACATACACACATACATATCTACATACATACATGCATACATACATATATATATGCAGATACATACATACATACATGCATACATACATATATATGTATGTATGCATGTAGATATGTATGTATCTGCATGCATGCATACATACATGCACACACATACATACATATATATGTATGTATGTATACATACATACACACATACATACATACATATGTATACATACACACATATGTGTGTATGTATGCATACATACATATGTATACATACATACATACACACATATGTGTGTATGTATGCATACATACATACATGCATACATACATACATACAAACATATGTGTGTATGTATGTATGTATGTATGTATGTATGAATGTATGTATACATATGTATGTATGCATACATACACACATATGTGTGTATGTACGTATACATGTATACATACATACATATGTATACATACATAAACACATGTATGTATGTATGTGTGTATGTATGTATACATGTATACATACATACACATATGTGTGTATGTATGTATACATACATACACACATATGTATGTATATGTATATATATATATATATATATGCATACATACATATGTATATGCATGCATGCATGCATGCATACATGCATGCATACATACATATGTATGTATACATGTATATACATATATATGCATACATATACATATATGTATGCATGCATGTATGCATGCATGCATGCATGCATATACATATGTATGTATGCATATATATGTATATGTATGTATATATATAAATGTACATGTATATGTATATGTACAAGTATACATGTACATATTACATACATACATACATCCATGCATGCATACATGCATACATATATATAAACTTTTCTATATAAATTCTTATATATAAACACCAAACACAAAACCCTAGCCATCTAAGCTTCTCTATTCAGCTGCTCCAAGACTCTCACCTGATTGAGACTCTTAAGGACGAAAGTAACCAAGGAAAAATTAGGAAAATCACCATCTAAGCTTCCCTGTTTAGCCGCTCCAAGCCTCCCACCCGATGGAGACTCCTAAGGATGGAAAAAAATAGAGGGAAAAATTGGGGGAAAAGATTCCCCCACCATAGCTTCTCTGCTTGATTGCTCCAACCTCCCACCCAATAGAAACTCCCGAGGATGGAAAAAAACAGAGGAAAAATCGGGTGAAAACGAAGGAAAAATAAAGAAAAACAAAGGAAAAGCGGAAAAATTTGAAAGATAAGACCTTTTCCCACATAGATTGTCATTTTTTCCTACATTTTTCTTTTCATTTCATTCTATTTTTTGAGAGATCTATGGGAAAAGAGAGCACTTGTAGAAGATTGGAGAAATCAGAGGAGTTTCTTAGGTTTTGATGGGTTTTTGTAACATTGTGAGTTGGTCCCTTGAGGTTTTGAGAGCTTAATCTTGGTCAAAGCATGATAGTTTGTAAAATTTGGGGATTTTTGTGATGCCTAGCCCCCCCGTGATCCAACCCGAGACAAGGTGGGTATACCCAACCCGACCTAATCTAACCTGCATCCTTTATTTTATCCAACCCAAGACGAGTATGAGACAGGCATAGATAAAAGGTTTTTTATAGTGGGGCGGGTACGGATATTGATCCACCCAACCTGTTTCCATCCCTAATCAAGGGAGACGTAGATGGAGATAATGAGATCGCCGCGTTTAGTTGCACCATGGTGATTTACATAATAGTGATCCCAAATCACCTCCTCTCTCAAATCACCACCCACCACCCAATCTACTGATGAGATACCCATCCTTGAGGTCAGAAATCTAAGATCACCCCAAGACAATGAACTTAGGCTAAAATTTGAGGACAAAATTATCCCTCAATCCAACGAAAAAAACTAGAATATCAACATACCATTAATATATTATATCAATATTACATAATGATATTATATCATATTGATATTGGATGTAACATATTTATGACATATATACAATATTATAATATCTTATTAATCATATTATTGTCATATTATTATTCAATGATTATTCTCAATTATAGTAGAAACATATTATTGTCCTTTATATTTATATAATAAAATTATTAATATATTACTTCTATTTGTATTATTTTCCTAATCAAAATAAATATTTGTATTAAAAAATAATATATGATAAGTATAAAGAGAAATTGTTAATTTTGTAATAGCAATTAATATATCTTTATAGAATTAATAATTTATAAGACTAATAAATGTATTTTTTTATGGAATATATTAATAATTAGTATATTGACATTTTATTATAAAATATTTTATATGATTAATAAATATATTTTTATGGAATATATTAGAGATAGTTTTGGTATTATATGGTTAGTGATCTTGGATTCCTATAGAATACCAAACAGGTTACTTGCAGATACATGGAAATCTTTAATCATTGGAACACAATATAACAAACGCGATGATCTTAGATCATCCAGGATCAAATTAACTGGAGATAAGGATCACCAGTGATCCCATTTGCATCACCAAATGCCATCTTAAGATCTCAGCTTAACCACTTCTGTCAACCCCTGACAATTTTTGTATCATGGTTTAAAGATTTAACTGAGAAATGATACACACACACATACATACAAAATTAGACACCATACTGGGGGTCGCTTCCAATTAGTTTTAGCCAAAATATCTACCTATATATAATGTGGAAGCCATCTGACACCATACTGACGGATGCTATCAATCGATTTTAGCCAAAATATCTACCTATATACAATGTGAAAGCCTCAGAGTCCCGCTTACCAGGCTGGACTCCAAGAGCTTTCTGCATTTTGTACTGATAAATTGTATTCTTACAGTCACAACGGCAATGCTTCTATCAAGAGTAGCCTTTATCTCATGTTATGGGGCCCATCAAGTACTGAATTGGAAAGAACAACAACAGTTGTGCAAGACACCTCTTTTTATCCAAGTCTCACTGCCACATTTACTTTATCACAGCCACTCATGAAATATTCCTTCACAAATAAACAATGTCTGTTGCACATGCAGAGACCCAATTTTCAATAATGACTTAAAAACAATAACTTCTGAACCCAAGATCTTAAAACTTAAGTAAAACCTAACCACTTATTTGGATGTATGTATAAAACATGAAATTATCCAATCACTTGTAAAAGTAAAACATTTGAACATGACATCTGCCCTTTTTTACCTTCATGCTAGCTCTCAAGACATCAGTCTCCACATAATGCTAAAGAGATGAAATATAAAGTTCAATGAACCCCAACAATCACTCATCTTTTTGCATAGATCCTCACCATCCTAAAAGTATTATCATTGGTATTGACCACGTGTTGTAACTAATCATGTCATCCTATATTGCAACTCTAAGACCAACACAATACATTATTATCATACTACAAACCATTCCAACTGACATAATAAATTACCAGAAAGCACCATATTTCATGAATTCCCATCCCTAGAACTAAAATAGATGGTCGCACCATTTAATCAAGGAGCATATTATCTAGGGGTGGCAACCGGGTCGAGTCAGATGTAGATCTGGTTGGATTGGGTCAGGTCAAAAAATTATCAACCCGAATCCAACCTATTTATTAAATAGGTCAAAAGTTTAGATCAGAGCCTGACTTGTTTATTAAACAAGTAACCTAATGCACCCGCATAACCCATTTAGGTTGAACAGGTTAAATAGATTAAGTGGATTTTTAACAAATTAAATAGGTTAAATGGGTCCGATTAGATGGGTCCGGTTAAATAGGATACAAACATATTACGCAGGTTTTAAACAAGTTATATAAATCTTAAATGAGTTAAATGGGTTAAACATTTGAAACAAATTACCTGACTCAATCCAACCTGAATATTAAACGGGTTAAAAGGATCAGATGTCTGAAACCTAAATCCAATCCAGATATTAAATAGATTAAACAAGTCAACCTATTTATGACCCAAATCCCTTTAGCCTAAGCCCAAACCTACTTATGGCCGGTCGAACATGGGTCAGGTTGGTGGACCGGATCATATTTTACCATCCTTAGTATTATCCTTGTAACTAATAAAAGGTATAAAAAGTTAAAAATAACTAATGAGTGCCAGAATTTTTGTTTCAGAATTTTTATATGATTTTGAAAAGATAAAATTTAAAAGACTTGTATGAGTTATAGATCTCTTTCAAATACAGAGTAGTCAAAAGTTGTTATCCAACCAATGCAATAAATACCATAAAATGTAGGGTGTGTTTGGCAATGCTTCAGCTTCAACAGAAACCTTTTTTAATAAGCATCCAAAAAAAAGACTCAAAAGAACATATCTCATATATTTAGTGCCTGGTAATCACATGCTATAGGAGGTGAATAACATGGGTAGTAAAAAAGGTGCAGAATGATTAACAAGATCCAACTCTCACTATGAACTAGACCAAATGAAATTTAAGTTTTGGAATCGGACATTGCTTCAAATATTCACTTGGATAAAATTAATCATTACTGGTCTATATTTTCTACATTTGTGCTAAAATTGAAATCAATGTTCCCAAGTTATAACCAAACCTATTAGTGACTATTTTTCAGATTTAGTATAAGTAGCATTTATTCAATTTTACAAGATCATTTTGCAACTTCAATAAGGACTGAGGTTAAGGTTCAGGATCCACATGTAACTAATTAGTCTAGATACCAGGTTTTGCTCAAGAAAACTGGCGTTTGGGTTTGCACCACCAAGTGTGAATGAAGTCCCATAATTGCAACTTGCAACAATAGAACAAGTAAAGTTTTAAGCCTCATAGGCAAGGACTTCGGAACCGACCCGAACCACCCGGTTTGGGGCATTCCAAACTGAACCGGCGCCTAACCGGCCCGATTCGGGATGTTCCGAACCGAACTGGCGCCCAACCATCCCAGTTCATACGTGGAATTCGGTACCCAGACCAAAAAAAAACAAAAAAGAAAACCACCCAATTTGGATCCAAACCGGACGGTACTTAGCCTGAACCAGTCAGTTCAGCCCTGTTTCGGACTAAACCAACCGATTCGATGTTGTTAAAAGGGAGATAGGTAGAGAGAAAGCTTTTTGTTTATTTTTCATTTCTTCCCGTAAATCCATCACTCTCTCACTATAGGAACGGCAAGAAAATAAAGAAACAAGATGGATTAGAGGTAAATTTTCCATCCTAGATCACTCTCTTCTCTTCCCCGCTTCTTTTTTTTAAAAAAAATCATGAAAAATGAAAAAACAATGTCAAAATTTTGTTTTTTTGTATAATTTTAATATATGTTGTAGATTTATGAATGATCTACACAAGGACACTAAAATCATTAATTTTCGTTAAGTATATAATTTTTAGAATTAAAATATATATTTTTAAAATAAAAAATTATTAAAAAAATAAATTTAGAAAAACTGTAAAATCAGTTTATTAATGAGGGACTTATAGGCTACTTTCGACATAAATTTGATGTCAAATTATTGATGTTTTGACACATCTTATGCATAGTATTTTAGGCCTAAATTTTGAAAAAAATAGCATTTTATACATATTCATGGACTAAGAAATTTATATGTAGCATCAATGGTAGGATTCTACATGAATGTAAGATCAAATTTTTTCTACTTTTTTTATTTTTTTAATATAATTTTTTTAAAAGTAAAAAATAATTAAATAATTCAAAAAATATAAAAAATTTGATAAATGAAATCTATCATTTTTACGTAATTATTAAAATAATATGCTTGTCAATTTTCAAGAATGGATATATCGCAAAAGAAGAAGGATTCAAAACGTGATATTGGTTGAGAGCATAAAGAGATGCTCTTAAGCCAGCATCATTGGAGATGTAAATTATATAACATAAAATTCAAAGGAGAAGGGATTGCATGGTTAAAACAACATTTGGCTGGCGGCCATCCAGATATAACTATGTGCCATAAATGTCCACTGGATGTCCGCCAGTTGATGAAGCACTTCCCTGATTTTAAATTAATGAAGAAAAAAATTTAAGAAAAAAGGCAAAGGTAGACCATCGAGCAGCAGAACAACCTTCTTATCACTCTAGAAAGTCAGAGAAAAGATCTGCTCCAGATGATGAGCAGGCACAGATCGATGCTGCTATTCTGACGAGTTTGGATGATCAATGGCAGCTAGAGGAGCTAGCCAGGCATAGAGCTTTATTTGGGCCAACAGTTTATGAGGGCGGATCAAGCTCAAGAAGCACTGCAGCAGAGTCTGAATCATAGTTTAGGAGAACATCCTCAATTAGAGAGCCCGCCAATAGAGACACCAGCCGTCTTACACCCATGTTGGGAGCATTTGATAGTAGAAAGAAATCCTCTAGAAAGATTCTAACATGAGCTACTATTCATGATTTGTATCCACATGCTTTTCCTAGTAGAGATTCCAAGCAACAAAGGATGGACACTGTTGAAGAAAGATAAGAGGGATAAGTGATGAGCTATTGGATCTTGATTTTACTTCAGTCACATCCCAGCAAATACTGCAAACAATCCATATTATTGCTCTACCATTTCATCTATACAAGCTGCCGGTCCAGATGTTGATCCTCCAAGACCAAGAGATATCCATGGTGAGCTTCTTAACATCAATAAGAAGAATTTAGAAAAGTGGATTGCATCATTTAAGAGTAAATGGCATGTGCATGAATTGACTGTGATGTGTGATGGTTAGATTGATTTTACTAAACGAAGCATCATCAACTTCTTGACATATTATGATGGAACAAGTCTATTAATGCTTCAGCTAAGATGCACGATGCTAGCTACATCCTTAGATGATGGAGGAGGTGTTGATCAAATAGAAGAGCGGAATGTCGTGCAGGTTGTCACAGATAATGGACCACAATATAAGACTGCAGGAGAGTTGTTGATAGAGCAGTGACCAAATATTTTCTGGATCCTATATGTTGCACATTGTATTGATATAATGTTGATGGATATTGAAAAGATTCGCGGATGCAAAAAACAGTAGAGTCAATATAAAGCATCACAAATTCATTTATCACCATGCATGGATCCTATCATTGATGCAGCAGTATGTTAGAGGCAATATATTAAGATCAAGTGTCACATGATTGCTATCAATTATATAACACTTGGTAGCCTGATTGATAAGTACAGTTGTGTCAAATATTTGTTAGTAATGAATGGCAGGAGAGCAGATATACTAAGACAGACACTAAAGGGAGCATTGTGCAGAGCCTAGTGACGAGACAGTCATTCTGACAGCAAGCTGAGAGGATAGTGGCGGCTTTTAAGCCTATATATGAAGTGCTTCGGGCTGTGAATGGTGAGCAATACCCTTAGATGAGCTTCCTATATCATATGATGGAGAGGGTAAAGGAATAAATCAAGGTGGCAGATCCAAACATGCATATGAGTACATCATGATTATCAACCATCGATGGAGTTATCAGATGGATAGAAAGTTACACTTAGCAGGTAAACAGCAAATCAACAACTCTTTGAAAATTTATATAAATAAACTTAATTAATTATGGCAATCTATGTGCAGCTTACTATCTGAATCTGAGATTCCAATACTTCATACTTGGTATTGGCATGGATGAAAAGCTTTTGTCTGCCCTACAAAATGTAATAGATAAGATGGAGCCTAATGCAGATATCGTGGCTATGTATCTTGAACAAGTTAAGCTCAGTGATATTTATTAACTTAGTGATGTCTTAGATAAAACATTGTAAGTTTATAACAAATAATTTTTTTACAGACGAAAATATTTAGAAAAAGCACAGAATCATTTGGAAGTAATGTAGCAGTTAAAAGCAAATCAAAGATGAATCCAGCTATATATCAATAAGTTTATTTTTATATTCAATCTTATTTTTTATTTTGTTGATTTTCAATTATTTTGCAGCTGAATGATGGGTGCATTTTGGTGGATCTGCACGACATCTTAGGGATCTTGCCATCAAGATCCTCTTCCGATGGTTTCATCAAGTAGATGTGAGCGCAACTGATCAATCTTTACCCTTATCCACAACAAGCAGAGAAACCATCTAAAACAAAAATGCCTTAACAATCTTGTATACGTATACTATAATCTGAGATCAAGATCCAAATTCATTCAGGAGAAAGTTCAGTTGAAGTACTCAGATTCGACTTCTAGTGATTTTGTTGTTGAAGATAAAGATGAAGATCTGATAACCGGATGCATTATGAGTCAGCAGCAAGATCCAGAGCTTGATGAGCCAGAATTACCTCCACAACCAGCTAGTTTTGTTGCTAACGAGGCTAGGATGAACGCATTTCAATCGGCAAGCAGCAACATTCCACCTAAACGTCCAGCTGATATGCCATAGCATCCATCCTCACAGCCTAAGCAGCCAGAGCGAGACATGAGCAAAAGAAAAGGAAAGGCAAGTATGGCCCCAGTAGAGCCCGAGCATTCGATTCACTCAGATTCAGATACCAAATAGAGCAGTAGTGGTAGTTCTTCAGCTGGTCATGGATCTGATGATCATGGAGGGACCGAAAGATAGAAGACAGCCAATTGGTGGTCTTTGATTTATCGGTGAGTCTCAGTTTATACATGCAACACAACATAAGGACCACAGTGCACGCTCTGATAGAGCCCGCGATAATACGATTTCATACAGACGACGAGCTCCACGATATCGTTTAAGACATGATGCAGCTACAGATGACCTCGCATATAGAGTAAGATCCATAGATGTATTAGGTTCATCTTCGAATTCTGGATCCTCCTATCTGCAGCCACAGCCATCCTATAATCCTTACGGATATGAATATGGCTATGGTGCATCGGAGACATCTTCTAGTGACTACTATCCTATGTAGTCTGGAGCATCTTACAGATCGAATTTTACTGCTGGTATATTTGGATGGGCTCCTTCACAACCATGCTATCGGTCCAAGGATACCGCTCAAAGCCAGGACCTTAGTAATACTTTGAGAATGAGTTATGATCCAACATGCCTGCCTTATAGATCCTTAAAGAGCTAGACCGATGTTCCTTCTAAATATATAAATGATCCTACTATTTATGGATATCGACGGTCGATCGGATTTTGATGAATGGTACATATTTAGTATTTTTTTAAATTTTTTAATTGATTTAAGTATTTTATGATCTAATGATATCTGATCTATGTATTGATTATTTAAGATGCTAAATAATATTATGCCATACTTAAATTCGTATCACATACGATTAACGTTATTTTCGAGTAATACAAATATTAATTAATATCACTAAATAATAATTTAAAAACTTCTTTCTCAAAAAAAACCATTGAATACTTCTTTCAAAAAAAAAAAAATTGGCATGCCGATTTGATCAGCACGCCTGCTGTACCGCATGTTGGTATGGTTCGGTACCAGTACGGTACTATACCGACCGATGACCAGCACGGTCACCGATATCGGTACCAAAAATCTTGCTCGTGGGGGTCCTAGTATTTTTCTATATAACAAGATGCCCCATATCTTGAAACTCGAGGCGGTGGATATTCCTTCCCATCCCATCTATCCCGTCTCGTTCTGACACTTGGGATAATGGGATGCCCCACCATCCGACCAATATTTTAAACCTTGGAAACAAGAGAGAACTCTTGTGAAGCATAATCTTCCTTTAATGGTTTAAAGCTATCTTTTTCTGCATAAAAACTTTGATTTCATAGAGACTTATGAAGGGATCAATCTTAAAGCAATAACTCATATGTAAAACAAATCATAATCATCAAAATACAAAGTTGGGATTAGAAAAATGAAAGATTAATGTGTTTAACTAGCCAAGTCGGTAAAGTCCCTTTTGTTGACACGAGACCCGGATTTGTTTCTGCCCTCACTCCAATTTTTAGCGATAATTCAACCTTTCTTGGTTCTTAAAAAATAAATTACCATCTAAGACCAGTCAAACTTCAAAAACTCCATTAAAAAGGTCTGTTTTAGAAATTTAATATATCCATAGATTCATCTCATTGAACATCCCCAAAACACAAATTGAAATGCGATAACATCATCATGGATCTCAATTACATCCCTTTGAAGTATAAAGGTGGTTATGGAAATAGATCTTTAAAGTTAATACCATCCCTACTCTTAACAATACACCTTCTAGTAAAAGAACCTAAAGAAACTCAGTTTAATACATGATCCCAGACCTAAAGAAACCTAAATAATCCAAATTAATTCACAAAGGACCAAAATAACCTCAAAAGAGTTTGTGACTTCATCAAGCTACGAAGAGTAAGTTATGTAACACCTATGGCATTCATCCAATAAAATAATGATTGAAAACCCTAAGTTTTTACATTTTCAGCTCTTCTAATAGAACAAGCCTGTAGTTCAAACTCTCACACCAACATCCTTAAAATGAATAATCTACAATGGGATATTACTTCATTGTTCTTGCTGATATCAGAACCAAAGGCATTTGGAGGTGTATTACATGTTCTCAATTGCTTTTTCTTCATCTCGAGGAAAGAGATCTCTTATGCATCCTCACTTTTCCCCTACTTTCTGTAAAATCTTATAATTCCTAAAGTAATCCATCAAGAGAGAGCAACTACACCATGCTTGGTAAACTGCCTAGGTGATGAACTCTTCAAATGCCAAGGTAGAATGCCTCTTCAGTTAGATGGCCACCTAAACAAATAGGATGAAAAACCTTGGGTGCTTGGATTTCAAGAGGAAAAGAGAAGAAAAATGATCTGCTTAGAGGAATCATTCAACCATGCCACTACAGTTGAATGGTCATGGTCAGTAATTACCCATCCCTCTCTATTGTTCAATACCTTGTGCCATCTCTCATCTCTTTTCTTTCCTCTTTACTAATGGGTGCATGCAAAAGGTGCAGGTGATGCTTGCATGAGATTTACAATGGAAAGAGTATTTGAAGCTCAAAGTGGTTGACATGTTCGATATAAGCACTCACTATTTTAGTGGATATACTTCTTTCTCATTCTGTAAAGTCATGATCTCAAGAGTCTCAAGGGGGCGCAATCAATGCAAAAGATTATAGTTAGAGGACACAAATTGTTATATGCCCTTCAAACAAAACCTTTATTATTGTACTCTTCTTTAATTTATCTTCACATATTTGCACATAATATGTATATACATATATGTGCGCGCGCACGCACATACAGACATACATACATACATACATATATATATATATATACACGCACGCGCGCACACGCACGCGCACACATACAGTACGTACGTACATACGTAATGTATGTATGTATATATGTATACACATAATACGTGTATACACATGCATAGATATATACATATGGATATACCTATGGACGTTTTCATGCATAATCTAGGACTTTATTTGGAATCATCTTAATTTTCAAATTATTTATATGGCTTGAGAGCTTTTTTTGGGCCTGTCTGGTTTAGATCATCTTCTTAACCACATCAAACATGACCTGGCGGCAAGTCCACTATAAGCACAAGGTTTAGGCACACCTTTATTTGGGCTCACCAATCTGATTGAGACAGAAAACCTACTGCCATCATTGTTTCTTTGCCCTCTCTAGATCCCATTTTACCCCAAAACCTAGGTTTTTGAAGAAGAAGAAGAAGAAGATAGGTTAACAATTTGCTCCATTCTTCATTTCCCCACCCTCAAGATCGGATCAAGAGTTTAGAGTGTTGGAACCACAGCTTTAGAAGGATGGCTCGAAGATGAACAAGAAATAGTTACACCATTGCTCTCCCCTCCACTGTCCCTCTTTCTCTTCTATTGCTTTGTTTCCTTCATTGGCCATCACGAGATAAGGGTTGGATGAACACCATAACTAACAAAATAGGAAAAGAACCATGTCGATGGCATTTGGCATGTGTTTTACACGTGTCGTATCACATCTATGTGGGGGCATGCCAAACAAAAGATTTAATGTTTCCATGTCCCAGAAAAACTAGCAGGCAATGTTCTACTTGCCTAAGTATAAGGCAGCCCTAGCTGTTTAGATGCTTGCTTACATGCTAACCTAAGCACCAGGGCAACCGACCCATATAATTAGACCCATAAAAGTTGCAAGCACCTAGGCAAGGGGGTTGCCCAATTACCATAGTAAGACACCTTGGGTGCCTATGGAGGCCACTGACAATCTTGAACTACATATAAGCTCCTTTGCTCCAGCCAAATAGAATTGTCTATCCTACTGTTTGCACCATAAAGTTACACCCATGAATGATTTGAGTCTGATTAACCAGATGGTAAAACCTGGTACAGAGGAAGGCAAGTTCAGGACATAAGAAAAAAATTAAATGTCGCCAGAAGCCGTTTACAACGAGAGACGGTTGCAAAGAAGTGGGTAGGTGGGGATAATGGTATTTTAAACTTATTTAAGATGGATGTAACTGAAACGAGAAAAAGGAGAAATGAATGAAAAATCCCAGTTTATCTATTTGCTTGTTTCCAACTATTATCTTTCTCTCTCTCTTTTAAATCGTGTTCTTATAGGAGTGGGCGGTAATTCTATAATCCAAAGTCCTTGAAGTTTCAAGGCAAATCATAACCCAATCTGTCTTCGAATTTCCGGCCCTACGCCGGTGGCATGCTGCGCTTTTCTTCGAGTATCGCCAGGTTTCTTGATTTTTCTAGGCTGCAGCCAAGGGAAACAATTTTTGGCACACTCAGTGGGACACTCAGAATGCTGCCAAAGAAGAAGATTGAAGTTTAAACCTCAACTGCAGAACAACTGGAAAAACTTCCTACTGGTAGTCAAGACATTGACAATCAGCAAGCTCCTCCTGTTGGACCAAGCGAGCCAGAGTCGCCCTCACAGCAGATTAGTGCCACCATTGATGAAGCCTAGCAAGGAATATCACCAGAGAAGAAGGTTGGATAATGAGAATGTCAATTTTCTCCTTCAGCAACTTTCCAATGAATTGTGCACCAGATGAATAATACTGTGATGTAATTTTGTTATCATCTAGATGAAAATGAAAGATCTAATTGAAGCAATTACCAGTAAATTTGCTACAGTCATGAGGCCATTAGGAAGTCAGCAAGAAACTGCTTCATCGCAAATGACTCAATAATTTGATAGGTTAATTATGTTATTAACCGAATAGAGTCAGTCTCCCCAAACACCATGAAAAATGACCCCAACGGTACAATTGGCTGAGAATACCCAATCTGCAATGCAAGAGCTACCTCCTCAAGGTTTGCAGTAAGGAAGCGTGAAAATTATGGAGCGGCCTGACTTAAAAAAAAAATAATGTCCTATGACAAAGGCAAGGCTGAATACTATGAAGGAGAATCGTCTGAAACAAAATCTTACTTGATAAATACAGAAATGCCGGCTAGGCCATTGCCCCCAGTATGTACAACCACTTCGGCCAATTGCAGTCCGAATTTGAGATTAAATGAAGTTAGCAATCATGCAATAGGAGCTACGGCTGGATACAAGCCAAATGCGCATGTTGCTGGTTTTGGTGGCCAGGCTGAAAATAGGGCAATGTTTGGTTCGATGGTGGCCCTTAACACTCGGGGGCAAGTAGGGCCTAGAATGGGCATGACCAATGCTGGAGGGGCAATATGTGGGACCTACAATGGCACCTTTACCACGAGTGGAATGGGCCAGATTCTGTTTTAAACCCTGGAATTTGGTATAAGTGCTGCAGAGCCAGATTCTTACATGGTACATAGGAACCCGTTGTATCAGCCACAGCAAAGAGCACCAATTCAAATCAGAATGCCACAGAATCAAGCTGATCATGCTCAACCTGGTCCTGATGTAGCCCATTTGGCAGACATGGTTCGGGAATAATTGGGTTTTCCACTTCGGCCTGTTAATAGGCCGATATGTAGAAAACCATATCCAAATTGGTATGATCAAGCATATGAGCTACCAAGGGGATATAAAGTGCCTGAGTTTTCATATTTTTCAGGAGATGATGGTATTTCAACTGTCGAGCATGTAGGTCAATTTTAAGTTTAGTGCAGTGAAGCAAGTGCAAATGACTTAAGCTTAGACTATTTGCGAATTCTCTCACCGGATCTACTTTTTCATGGTATGTGAATCTAGCACCTAACTCTATATTCTCTTGGCAAGAAATGAAAAGTCAATTTCATGCACAATTTTATAGAACTGAACCTGAGGTATCGGTTGCAAATTTGGCTAGATTAATACAACAACCTAACGTATTGGTTGAAAGATACATAAACCGATTCAAAAAGGCCAAAAATAGATGTCATGCATCTTTAAGGGAGGCGGAATATGTAAAAATTGCTCAAAACAGCCTTAACTTAGAGTTCAGGAAGAAATTTTCAGGTTAGGAATTTCCTAATTTATTTCAATTGACATCTCAGGCTATAAATTATGGAACAATTCTTAGGAAGGAAGAAAAGAAACATATGAACAGAACTTATCGTGGGGATTTTAATTATGACATTTCGACTGTTGAAGCTGAATTTGAGGAATTTGGCGAAGATTTAGATAGAAATTGATGTTGCAAAGATCCTGACTAGAAAATCTTATACTTGCAGGGCATTGACTAGACCAAATATGCAAATTCAGTCAACAATAACTATTCAAACTCTATTGAAAGAAGAGAAGTTCACATTTGACATTACAAAGGCTGATCAAATATTTGATCATTTGCTAAAGGATAAGCAAATCAAGTTACCAGAAGGTCATAAAATACCACCAACAAAAGAGTTTAAAAAAACGAGATATTGCAAATGGCATAATTGGTGGAGTCATAATACTAACAATTGTTTGGTATTCAGAAATATTATACAAAAATCTTTATGAAAGGCAGATTGAAGTTTCCTGACAAAAATAAGGGCATCATGCTGATTGATGGAGATCCTTTCCCAGAGGTGGCAATAGACATGGCAAGTGCAAATTTGGCTAATCTGGTGGGTGATCATGACCGAAGAAAAGTACAAATAAAATGATGAAGTAAAGAAACAAGTATCAAAAGAGCCACAACAAATGGGAAAAAGAGTTTTTAGATTTGAGATATCAAGATTTGTCACATCTAGAAGTCCCGTGTCAATTTTGTAACCAAGTATTTTGGTTCAATATCACACTAGAAATGATGATACAATATTAGAAGTGCTACCAGAGGAATTGGTTTCCATATTTGTTAGCCAGTAGGTGCGAAAGAAGAGATTGGAGACATAAACCATCGGACGAGAGGCCGATGCTGGAAAGAAGACGAACCAAGGATCTAGTTAATATTCAAGGCAAGGGTAAAGAAGTGATGAGGTGTGAAAGGTATGATGGCTTTAAACCTGTTAAGGTAGAGAATAAGAAAATCTTTTGTGACAAAGATAAGACTGGAATGGACTTTCATCCAGGCAGGCAAGCAGAGTTGTCGATCGGCTAGCCTAGTGGAGCCAACAATGTTATACCGAAAGGAGCAAGTTTAAGTGAGACCAATAGTGACAGGAGGAGGCTGAAGTCGGTTAAACCTCCCATAACACTTATTGGAGAATGGTATAAGGTTTGGCCAAAAGAAAGGAGACAGCTTCGGCCAAAGACTTACATGATAGAGACTTAGAAGAGGCGTTGGCAAAGAATAAAGGCATTAGAAAGAAATATAACTTTAGAAACATGTCAACTGCTTCTTCAGCAACAACAATGGGTGAGGAAGGACTCACCATTCAAGGCTGAAACTAAAGAGTCTATGATAGAAGAAGTATCTGAAGAGATACAATCAAATATTCAGTTTGGGACGCTACCTTAAAGGTTGATGTGAATATGGCATTCACTTTACCTTGTATTTTCCAAGCAAAGCCAGTCCAACCGTCACAAATTAAAGGAGATGTCATGGAGATGTAGGAATGTCCCAAAATCCTGCATGTTGATCATGAGCCAAATGATTATCAAAGCAGACAAGAGTCCAAGGAATTCAGCACCAGGCAAGGAAGCAACGAAAAGTTTATTCCAATGGCTGACAAGAGAGATTGGAAAACATATCAAGCCGTTGTATATCAATGTACATATGTTTAGGAAACCTGCTCGGCAGATTCCGGTGGACAATGATGCTGCAGTAAATATTATGCCAGCAGCGATCATGCGCAAACCCAGGAAAAGAGATGACGAAGTAGTAGCTACGGATGTGGTGGTTACTAACTCCATGGGAGGACCATGCAAGCTAAAAGGGGTTTTGCCGGTCTATCAAGTAGGTTCGAGAACCTCTATTGCTGCATTCTTTGTTATTGATGCTTCAACCACATACAATGCACTTTTAGGTAGGGATTGGATACATACCAATTTATGTGTCCCTTCATCCTTACACCAGCAATTAATTATATGAAATCTTGATACAAAAGAAAAAGAGGATGAAGTAGAGGTTGTCATAGCTAATAATAGGCCATTTATGTTAAACATGAATATGGCTGAAGCCATGCTATATAAAGATGATGTGGGCCCGCTAAAGTTTGTGGGGTGGGACAAGTTCGAAAAACCAACAAGGGTTACTATAATGAACTTTGCGGATGTTTGTCAAATGAAACATGAGATTCAGTTGAAGGAATCAGAAGAGCCAAATCTCTACACAACAAGTTTATAATGACTCAGGAGGCGATGAAGGCAGTGGCCAATACTGTTGCTAGGTTGTTGGCCTATGAGACATTTAAGGAGAAATCGACACATGTAAAGAGCATTCAGTATCTTGGGAATGAAGGATTAATGTTTATGGTCAAGATTTTAAAAGGTTGTTCACTAATTAAATGAGGCCGAGAGAGATGGATGATGGAGTTAAAATTACATACACATCTTATAATCTTCCTGACCGTCAAATTACAAGATTGGGGGGAGGGGGGGGTTGCATTTTTTGCACCATAAAGTTATGCTCACGAATGATTCGAGTTTGGTTAACTAGATGGTAAAATCCGGTACAAAGGAAGACATGTAGGATGCAAAAAATAATTAAATGGCACCAGGAGCCATTTACAAAGAGATACAGATACAAAGAAGTCAGTAGGTGGGGATAACAGTATTTTAAACTTATTTAAGATGGATGTAATTGAAAGGAGAAAAAGAAGAAATGAATGAAAAGTCCTAGTTTATCCATTTGCTTATTTTCAACTTTATCATTATCTTTATCTCTCTATTTTAAATCATACTCTTATAATTTCTTAGGAGTAGGCGGTAATTCCATAATTCAAAGTCTTTAAAGTTTCAAGGCAGATCAAAACCCAATCTATCTTCGAACTTCCGGCCTTGCGCCATTGGCATGCCATGTTTTTCTTCAAGCATCACCAGGTTTCTTGATTTTTCTGGGCTTCGGCCATGAAAAAATGGAAACACCTACATACCAATGGGGCTCTTGAAATATATTCCACCACCATGATCTGCTCCTATTTTTCAGACAATCAAAAATCTTCTCCACTCAACCATTGGTACCAACAAAAGGGACAAAGCATGAAACTAGATAACAATAATCAGCATCCAAAAATATCATTCTATAAGCAATGAAGGGGACCGCAAAAATCCAATCATGTGGCATTTAATGTCATTAATGATAAGAATTACCAGAAAACCAAGTTGTTACCATGCTTGCCCAAAATCCTATTGTATCTTGCATTCCTTGTTTCTCTTTCCAGAACTGTCAACTTTAATCAATCAATCATTAACGAACATGTATTTTCATTTATTAAACCAGTATGAGCTACCTAACGATTTGCTTTCAAGCTTATCAACAACGAGGTACTTGAAAGATTACCTCGTTGAACAGCAACAACATAAGAACAATATGATTTGCACAGAGCTGATGCAGAATTGCATACGCGTTCTTTTATGGCCTACCAAAATGGACACATCCATATTCCTTTCTTATCATACATAAGAAACTATTCAAAATTTTGCCGCAAAAAAGCTTATCGTTTGCAATTTTTATTGTCATTTCCAACCGAATTTTTGGAAAGCAATTTGTTGTCAGTTTTGGAAGTAGTTATCTTTTAACATGAACATTACATCACAACGAAGCATCTAAATCACCAAATATAACAACAAATGTTCAAGATTCCCACCCATTACTGTGTGAAAAAAGAGGAGGGAGATTCAAAAAAACCTAATAATCAAAAAACAAAACCGCAATCACGAGGCAAATTGGAAATCTAAAATGGCTTAGACAGACGAAACCCTAGCCAAATTTGAAGCCGATGGACATAAGAATAGAGGGACATAATAGAGAGAGATCTTACGGCGGGGTAGGCGGTGGTGTTGATGGTGAGCAGGGAGATCTCGTCGACCTTGGGGCGGAAGAGGGCGAGCTGCGCGTTGGCGCCGGAGGCGAGGGCGAGGCGGCTGTCGCACGGGGAGAGCTGGGTCTGGTTAAAGAAGAAGGAATCCCGGGTCGAGAAGGCGATGCCGAAGGTAAAGCCGTCACCCCTCTGGATCTTGGTGTCCGCGCAAGGCTGGAACACCCGGTTGTTGTCCCCGGCCTCCGCCGGCGTCGCAACCATCCCCAGCGCCACCACCACCGCCACGGCCGTCTCCATCGCCGCCATCATCGTGCTCTCGCTGTCTCTCTCTCCCGAACGACCGCCCCAGCGTGGATTAACCGGCTTGAGAGTCGGAGAAAACGGGAAGAAAGAAGGAGACCTGGCTCTTCGCGTTGGGTTTTGGGCACACCACGGCGACCCCAAAAGAGGCCCGTCCTTTGTGGTCGTACATGGTTTGAAACGATTGGGTTGTTGTATCTTCTTTCGCGATTTCAACCGTTGGATTTCGATTTGAACAGCTCTCAAAGCATTCGAACACCTTTAGTGCACAGAGCTGGAAGCTGCCTTTGGAGACCAACGGTAGATTCGCGCGAAGGAAGATGAACCCTTCTTTTGCGTCAAAGATACAACCCTATCCGAGATTGCATGGCTGGGCCGGCGCCGTATCGGATTTGGATGCTAGCAAGCCGAAACCAAATCCGAATCCTTTAGGGAGTGTTGGTTGGTGATTGCACTCGAAATCGAAATAAAAATTAAAATTAAAATTAAAATCAAAATTAAAATGACCTGATTCCCTAAAGTATTTGAATTCATAAAAAAAAATAAAAATTAAATTTTAAATAAATTAGAGCATTCTCGTTCCATCTTAAAATTAGAATCGAGATAAAATTTCTCTCAATTAAGTTAGAATGAAAGTCATCCATTTTCATTCCAATTCTAATTTCAGACATCTACTCCCTCTAATGAAGCACCCCTTAAAGATATAGATAGATTGAATCGAATATACAAGAAAAATTGATTGAATTGGATTAGATCATGAATATATAAATAATATAAAATTATTATATTTTTTAATAAAAGATATATATATATTAAAGTTATTTTAGATCGAAGCATGCCATTATTTGTATCCGATCCGAACCTGTATCATATATTTTTTTTAAAATTCATATTCGCTTCGAATTCCAATTAAGTTGGAGAAAATCCATCCTATTTAGATCAGATTAAATCAGATATTTGGTGAGCCAGATAAAATTATCATCCCTCGTATCAGCTAGTCTAATTTGGTCATTTGCATGTACTCATTAGTCATTATCAAACCTAAAGGACTTGTTCTTATATGGATAAAAAATTTATTTAGAAATCTATATTTTTTAGATAAATATTTTTCATATAATATTTAAACAAAAAAATAATTTATCTATATTATTTTATATATAAAAAAATAATTTTAAAATTTATTATCCATATTCTTTTATATTACTATATTTCTAAGTAAATTGCTAAAATTTATCCATATTTTTCGTAATATCATTCAAACTGTTTAGATTTAGAGAAAATGGATGACTGGGTTATTGAGCATTAAATAATGAAGACATTGAAAATGATGATGGGGCATTAGGAATAAAATTAAATATCTACTGATTGATGAAAAAATAATTTAGTCTTTTCTAAATGAATAAAAAAAAAATTTTATTTTAGATAAATGCTATTCATAAAAAAATAACTTATTCATCTTAAAAAACATAAAAATATGAATAAATAAATTAATAGACTATTTTTTTTATTAAATTTATTCATAAAAGAATGGATCGAGTTTGCTAGGAATGGGCGAGATGGCCTGCCCATTTACTGCTCCTATCACCTCTTAAATCATTTTTTAATCAAATACATGTTTAAGATCCCAAACACGGACAAGCTTGACTAAAATTATCTATATCCAGTTTTAGATCCGAAAGAATTAATGCATTGCATCAGATTTCATGTATCACGCAGGTGTCTAATAAATTAGTTTACAATAATAAAATTTTATAATTTATTTGATGCATCCAAAATACCACCTCCGCGGTCATGAATTTGGAAAACAATGATACAGACAAATGACAAAAAAATTTCTAGGAGGCATGAGTCTTTTTTTCATTAATCAACTCTAGTTTAGAGTAGTCAAAGTAGCCAGACATTTAGTAGAAGAAAGTGTTTACAGTTCAACGGCTCTACATTTAAATTTTAATTGATTAAAAAGAAAAATTATTATGTGAATACATGTTTGTATATATGTTCGTATATTTGTACATACTGTATTGAATTTTGGTATTTTTATTATAGCATCATGTACATCAAAACTCAACTCGATAAGACTTGGTGCCTAATTTGGAGGCCCAAATACAATCTAATAGTTTATTGGGTATATTTTCATGCATCAATTCTAATTATGTATTTGATTAGGGCTATAAAAAGAACGACAGATGATTTTTACCCACCATTTAATTTAAAAAATATTAAAAATAATAGATGAAAAAATGAATTACCAATTGTTTCTCTATACATAACCGAAGTTCAAGAAAAATAACAAATTGGCAATATAGAGATATGCATGGGTGTAACCAGCATAGGGCCAAAAATTTAAAGGGAGACTGGGTTTGAATTTATTTTAAAATTTTAAGAATTTTTGAATTATAAAACTATTATCTACTTCTATAAAATATAAAAGTGTGATTCAAAATAAAAGAGATAAAAATAAGGCAAAATGAAATGGAATAACTATAATTCTTATTCATCTCCAGTGATCTCCTCTTACATTTACATCTATTTTAAATAAACTTAAAGTACTGTTGTGCCCCACTTGCCCACTTAGTAACCATATTTTTTATAAATGGTTTTTTATGCTTTTTAATTTTCTTTCTTGTCCTCCATGTATCTTTTCCTATTCCAGATTTCACCAGCCAGTCTGCCGGACCCAAACTATTTATAAATGTAATTTTGTGGTATAAACATCCATCCACCCGACTTTCAAACTGGAAAGATGTAAAAAAGGATAAATAGAGTATATAAAATTATTCTTTATTAACTTTTTGATGAAATTTTAATACTAACTTATTTTTTCATTCATCATAAATATATATATATATATATAGCTCTACTCGATCGGATCTCAGTCTATATTCGATCGAATCTTCGATCGTTGAATGAGCGCATATCTCCGAATCGTGCCTAAAAAGTCATGCCTTCATGGCTGAAAAAAAGCACGTGACTGTACGCACATTAAAAAAAAAAACCAAAATACTATTTTTTTAGGATGTTTTTTCGCACCTATAGGCGCGTATAGGCCTACAAGCAGGTTTTTTGTTTTTCTTTCGTTCCTTAGGCACCTATAGACACCCTATATACATCTACAGGTAGTTTTTTCAGAACTAAGGAATTGAAAATAGGCTTTTTTTAGATGCTAAAGGCTTTTTTTTTAAATTTTTTTTTTAGTCTGAAGGCACCCTCAGGGCTGAAAAAAAGTCGTTTAAAAAAAAAAAAAATTCTAGCCCTGAAAGCACCATCAGCCACCCTAAAGACGTCTTTAGGCTGAAAAAACTAAAAAAAATATTTTTTTCAAACACCGATGCACATATTTTTTTTAGCCTTGAAGGCACGCATTTTTAAGCACTGGCTTGTATATACGCGCTGATCCAATGACCGAAGATACGACCGGATATGAATTGGGCACCGATCGAGTGGAGCCCTAACGTGTATACACACACATACATATATATACATATATGTATATATGTATATATTGACGCAGAATCTGGTCGTCGCCGGAATCCGCTGGAGTGGAGGCCAATGAGGTCGCCGTCGGGGATCTGCAAAACAAAGTCCCGTCCAGAGTCGGTGGGGGGTGGCTCCGACAGGACCCTCCGACGATCAAATCAGCTCTGACCAACAGGGATGGAGTGCTCGGGAATGAGTTCCGGAGCTTGGAGAAGAGGAGAGCTTAGAGATAAGAGATTCAAAGATTAGCGTATCTGGAGGGTCCTTTATAGGCAAAGCTTAATTGATGGTGATGGTCATACCGTCTGGTAGCGAACTATTGGGGCCGCATGAAATTCGGTACGGAGAGAAAGGCGTCGTCAGATGGATAGTGACAGCCATACTGGCAAGTCATGGGCCGCATGGAGCTGATTACGGAGAGAGTGGTGTCGCCAGTTATGGTGGCCATATTGTCCGATCTCATCGCCTATCGCAGACTGATGGCGATAGTTCGTCCAGAGAAGTTTGGACTTATGGAGGAGTTCGGCCGAAGGGAAAGCTCTGGAGAAGTTCAACTCCCGCAGGCGCCTGGTTGGAATGACGTGGAGAGAGTTCGGCTCTTGCGGAGGTCCGACTGAAGCTCGACGGTTGAGGAGTTCGGTTAAAACCCAGTCGCTGGAAGTCTGAAGGAGCTCAACCGCTAAGCAGCTCGATTGGCTGAAGCTCTTCCGTGGCTACTGGCCGCATCAGGCTGGGCACCGAACTTGACTTCGGCAAGAGCGGGGTTTATCCCCAATAATAGCCCCCCAATCCCGAGTTCGAAACTCGAAGGAAGGGCGTACAGAAAAGGTGACTGCCGAAGTTCTCTTCTGGTCTCCATGCTGATTCAGGTCAAAGCTCAGAAGAGATCTCATCTCCGACCGAGGTTGAGGTAGGTCTCGTCCGCTGCGATCGAGGTCGAAGGTTGAGCTCCTCGATGCGATATTGTCTCCAGCAGTCGAGGTTAAAATGGGCGCTCGGGAGAGATCTGATCTAAGGATGAGGTTGTCTCCGATCTTATCTCTAGCCGAGGTTGACACGGTTGCTCGAGAGAGATCCTATCTTTACCCAAGGTCGAAGTTGAAGCTCTTTAGCCGAAGTTGACACGATCACTCGGGAGAGATCTTATCTCTAGCCGAGGTTGTTACGGTCGCACGAGAGAGATCCTATCTCTAGCCAAGGTCGAAGTTGAAGCTCTCCGACCGAGGTTGACACGGTCGCTCGGAGAGATCTTATTCTAAGCGAGGTTGTTAACGGTCATCGCTACGGGAGATATCTT
>QRFJ01002030.1:0-25103 GCA_006176705.1 Cocos nucifera | reverse complement strand
TAACCTATATGGCACATAATGATCTATACTTGATAAACATTATCGTCCTAAGTAACAACGTATCTTTTGGTCATGAATAATTTAAGGACTAAATGATAAATCCTCCTTTGTCGAATCTAGATAGTCATACGGACTTCATCACAACACAAGAGTTCATTAGAAGACATTAGAATTTATGATGAAAAATATTAAAATAATTTTTATTAATTAATAATTCATATACAAATACAATAAGTAGCACAACCGTCAACAAGCTGACGAATGACTTTGGGACACATTTCCAATAATCTCCCACTTGGACTAAAGTCAATCAATGTAGTATCTAATACCTATCTTCGATTTGAAGTCATTGAACTCCTTCACCGCAACAGCTTTAGTGAATGGGTTGGCTAGGTTCTTCTTTTCATCGATCTTCTGAAGGTCGACTTCATCTCGATCCATAATTTCTTGGATAAGATCAAAGCAACATAGAATATGCTTTGTTTGTGGGTGTGCCTTCGGTTCCTTTGCCTGAGTAATGGCTCCAGAGCTGTCGTAATAGAGTAGAACTGGACCATTAAGGAAAGGTGCTACTCTGAGCTCAGTGATGAATTTTCTCAGCCACACCACTTCTTTGGCAGTATCTGATGCAACGACATATTTTGTCTCGCAAATAAAATCAGTCATAATGTGCTGCTTGGAATTCTTCTAGTAGACGGCCCCACCATTAAGGATGAATATATATTCCGACATACTCTTACTATCATCATGATCAAACTGAAACTAGAGTCTGTGAACCCCACAAGTTTTAAGTCCGATTCACCATATACAAGCTACTGGTCCTTAGTATTTTTCAAATACTTCAGAATAATTTTAACAACCTTCTAGTGGTTCTTTCCTGAATCAGATTGGTATCTACTTACTACCTCTAGTGAGTATGGCATATCTGATCGCGTACATATCATGGCATATATTATAGAACCCACTGTCGAAGCACATGGTATTCTACTCATACGCTCTCTTTCTAAAGGTGTTGTCGGACAATCCCTCTTTGAAAGAAAAATTTTATAGCCTATCGGTAAATAGCCTTTCTTGAAATTCTCCATGCTGAACCATTTCAGCACAGTGTCAATATATGTAGACTGAGATAATCTAAGCAATCTTTTAGATCTATCTCTATAGATCTTTATTCCTAGGATGTAGGAATCTTCTCCTAGATCTTTCATGGAGAACTGTGATGACAGCCAGATCTTTATTCCTTGCAATACAGGGACATCATTTCCGATTAAGAGAATGTCATCTACATACAATACTAGAAATACTATTGCTGAATCATTAGTCCATTTGTATATGCAGGGCTCCTCTTCGTTCTTAATGAAGCCATACGTTTTGATTATTCTATCAAATTGTATGTTCTAGCTTCGAGATGCCTGGTTAAGTCCATAAATAGATCTTTGAAGTTTACACACCTTAAACTCATCTATGGATGTGAATCCTTCAGGCTATATCATATATATCTCTTTATCCAGCTCTCTATTTAGGTAAGTCGTTTTCACATCCATCTATCAAATTTCATATTCCATATGGATAGTGTTAGATATGTATGCATTAGAAGCCAGAATTGGCTAACACTTGTAATACACTTCTAGGGATAAAATTATAATTTTGACTATGAATAATAAAATGGATTATTTTTTATCATAAACGTATATTTAGCATCTGTGATACATCTCTTGAGTTAATGGTAATGATAATTTATATTTTCAAGAGTTGAAAATTTAAGACATGAAGTTTTATTATTAACTCACAAAATGCTCCCGACCATAGGATCATCATGAGGATGGTGATTGATCTGGAAGGTTGGTATACAATCGCTTCTTTATAGTAGATGAGTCTTGAGTCAATGGTGTAAAGACATCAGAACGAGAGTACAGAAACTCGTTAGAGAACGAGGGCACTTAGCATGACCATCTCGAGCAGTCATAAGAAAGTCTACCTTCTCGTCGATGACTGGCTCGAAGCTGTAGTAGTGTGTCTGGTTCTTTGATCTGAGGTGCATCGACAGTTCATCTTGAGGGTGTTATAGTTTAACTACACCATGACTCGATCTTCTAGCCATTCAGAATCCTGAGGTGTATGTTGGCTATGGCATGTTCATTGTAGGAATTGGATTACACCAATAGAAAATCTATCTACCTCGATAGATGAGGAGCCGTCCTATGATGATCATGAGAATCAAGTCCATAAGCCCATGGCCATGGCAGAGTGAAATAATAGAAAGAATTTCTATTAAGATTTTTATATCGGACTTGAATCAAATGATTAAATCATATGACAAAAATTAGGGTTTGACGAGTTTGCCTTAACCTTAGTCTGATCGGGGCTTAAGATAGAAGAACTTAATCACACAGGTAGCTGCACCGAGAGGTTCATTTTTAGTTTTGATAGATTGCCACCATATACTACTAGGTGTCACTGATGGATTTTGGGAGCAATTAGAATGATTTAGATGATCGATCATTCTAGTTGTCTAAATCAGAAGAGTTTTGATTCATCAGAAGGTGTTTCGATGATGTCAATGATAGAGATCACGATATATCCTATTATCATACAAAATTGAATCTAATTGGATCACACAAATAAGAGTTAGGATCTGGATATCATCAATTGGACTAACTCAATTCAATTGATTTGAATTAGATTTAATTATATTCAAGAAAATCGTGCTAGCACACGATTGAGCCTAATGTTCTCCTTCTACTATCATTAAAAGTTGTCTCGACTGAGCCAAATATGTTTGTCTCACTTAGGTACCTTTACTTGATCTGACTGGAGCTTATCCAGATCAGAAAAGAGTTGTCTTAATTTATGAGATAAATTGGAGACAACACCTACCATTTTCCGTCACATGCCAATTCTTGTCTTGTGACTTTGATCAAACGTTGATCTTTGATACTTAGACATCTACCCATGTGTCATGCATCCATAGGAGTGCAGATAGGGGCTTGTCCCCTTGCAAGAAAATGTAAAGGAGGGGGTGCACGCTTAGGGAGGTGTGCACCTAATGATAAGAACGTTTGGAGTCCCATATAGATGGGACTCCAGGTTACTTCTTGGAATCAACTTAGGAGGTGCCAAGGGACTCTGCTTTGACCAGTCTTAGAGCCACCTAAGGATGATTTGAAGGGGCTCTCATCTGATTGGATCAGGTGATGTCATCCCACTAACCAGGTTTAGATCTGATTGTACGAAGTGATGTGATTGGCCGGGATGATGTGGCACTGCATGGCGTGGCAGGGTCTATATAAACCCTATCTGTGCCTAGCTTTCAAAGAGATCACCCATAGCCCACACCACAAGGCTATCCCTTTGCCTCCTCCACGCCATTTGAAGGGAAAATTCAGATTTTCTGGATCAGATTCATTCAAATCTGATTGGATCAAGAGAGATATTTTAAAAATTTCTCTTTTAAATCTAGATCAAATCTAAGATATTTTAGATCTAATTTTATAGATCTAATAAAATAAAATAAAATCTAATTTAATTTATATCTTTTGTTGGATAATCAGATTATTCTATGATGATCCTACTGATTGCCTGAGGTTCTGGATCTAGTCACGCAAGTGCCTGGTCTCTATCGGTATCCACTCAGATTGGATCTGAAGATCTTCTACTTCTTTATCACCTCTCTAAATATAAGATCTGGATCTAATTTGAAGGATCTTCAAAACTTCTTTTAAAGATCTGAAATCGTCTCTTGCAGCAGTGCTATCTTCTTCCTTCCTCGTCACCTTTTTCTTGCCTAGATCGCACCAAACTAGAGTCCAAGCCCCTATATGCTCTCCTATGGGTACATGACACATGGACAGATGTCTAAGTATCAAAAGTCAATGTTTGACCAAAGTCAAAAGACAAAAATTGGCAGGTAATGGAAAATGGTAGGTGGTCTCCAATTTATCTTATAAATTATGACAACCCTTTTTTGATCTAGACAAGCTTTAGTTAGACCAAGTAAAGGTACCTGAGTGAGCACAAACACATTTGGCTCAGTCGAGATAACTTTTAATGATAGTAGAAGGAGAACATTAGGCTCAATCATGTACAGCACGATTTTTTTGAACCTAATTGAATCTAATTTAAATCAATTGAATTGAGTTAGTCCAATTGATGATATCCAAATCCTAATCCTTGTTTGTGTGATCCAATTAGGTTCAGTTCTGTATGGCAATGGAATTTGTCATGATCTCTATCATTGACATCATCGAAACACCTTCTAATGGATCAGAACTCTTTCGATTTAGACAACTAGAATGATCGATTATCTAAATCATTCTAATTGCTTCCAAAATCCACCAATGACATCTAGCAGTATATACTGGCAATCCATCAAAATTAAAAATGAACCTCTTGGTGCAGCTACCTGTGTGATTAAGTTCATTTATCTTGAGCCCTGATCAGATTAGGATTAAGGCAAACTCGTTAAACACTAATTTCTGTCATATGATTTAATCATTTGATTCAAGTCCGATGTGAAAATCTTAATAGAAACTCTTTCTATTATTTCACTCTACCATGGCCATGGGCTTATGGACTTTATTCTCATAATCATCATAGGGCTGCTCCTCATCTATCGAGGTAGATAGATTCTCTCTTGGTGCAATCCAATTCCTACAATAAACATGCTATAGCCACTCATACACCTCAAGATTTCGAATGACTAGGAGATCGAGCCATGGTGTAGTCAAACTATAGCACCCTCAAGATGAATTGCCGATACACCTCAGGTCAAAGAACCAGACACATCACTACAGCTTCGAGCCAGTCATCGATGAGAAGGTAGACTTCCTTATGATTGCTCGAGGTGGTCACGCTCAGTGCCCTCAATCTCTAACGAGTATCTATACTTTTACTTCGGTGTCTCTACACCATAGACTCAAGACTCATCTACTATAAATAAGCGATTGTACACCAACCTTCTGGATCAATCACCATTCTCATAACGATCCTACGGTCGAAAGCATTTTATGAGTTAATAACAAAAATTCATGTCTTAAATTTTCAACTCTTGAAAATATAAATTATCATTACCATTAACTCAAGGGATGTATCATAGATACTAAATGCACATTTATGATAGAAAATAATCCATTTTATTATTTATAGTCAAAATTATAATTTTGTCCTTAGAAGTATATTACAAATGTCAGCCAATTCTGGCTTCTAGGGCACACATATCTAACAAACTCCCACTTGACCTAAAGCCAATTGGCTACAAATCTAAGTCCCATCTTCTTAAGGTGGGCTTCGATCTTCTGCTGGCCCAATGATTTTGTAAGTGGATTCACCGCATTGTTTGCGGAGTCGACTCCCTTGATCTCAATGTAATCCTTCTCAAGATAATTGCGGATGAGATAGTATCGCCGCTCGATGTGCTTGGATTTCTGATGAAACCTTGGCTCCTTAGCAAGGGCTATGATGCCATTGTTGTCACAGTATAGAGGAATGGCATCTGATGGCATCACTCCAATTTCTGCGGCAAACTTCTTATACCAGAATGCCTTCTTCGCAGCTTCTGATGCAGCAATGTATTCTGTTTTCATAGTAGAATCTGCTATCACTGTCTACTTGGAACACTTCCAACTGATAGCACCACCATTACACACAAATAGACTTTCAGATGTCAACTTTCGATTATCTATATCTGATATAAAATCTGAGTCTGTATACCTCTGGACTTAGAGTTCTCCATTTTCAAAAACTAACAATATATCCTTAGTTCTTCTCACGTACTTAAGGATATATTTCACAGAAGTCCAGTGTTCTTCACCTGAATTTGACTAATATCTGCTTATGACACTCACAGCATGGGCTATATCAGGTCGTGTACATAACATGGCTAAAATGAGGCTCCCTATTGCTGAAGCATAAGGGATCTTGCTCATGCATTTTATTTCCTCAGGTGTGCTAGGGCACATCTTCTTGAAAAGATGAATGCCATGTCCGAAGGGTATCAAACCCCTTTTAGAGTTTTCCATGCTAAACCTCTTTAGCACTTTCTCTATATACATCTTCTGTGAAAGTCCTAGCATTCTATTTGGTCATCTCTATAGATCTTAACTCCTAGAATAAAGGATGCTTCTCCTAGGTCTTTCGTGGAGAATTCTTTAGATAACTATATTTTAATTATGGTCAATATGAGAATATCATTCCCAATAAGGAGGATATCATCCACGTATAATACGAGGAAGATAACAGCGCTCTCACTGACCTTTTTGAAGATACATGGTTTCTTCTTATTCTTGATGAACCCAAATAATTTGATTACATCATTAAAATGAGTATTCCAGCTCCGAGATGCTTGCTTCAGTCCATATATGGATCTTTGCAGCTTGCATACCTTATAATCAGTATCACTGGATGTGAAATCTAGCGGTTGTTCCATATAGATATCTTCCTTAAGATATCCATTTAAGAATGCCATTTTCACGTCCATTTGCCATATTTTATAATCAAAATAGGCTACAACAGCAAGCAATGTGCGGATGGATTTAAGCATACCTACTGATGAAAAGATATCCTGATAGTCAATGCCTTCACATTGACTATACTCTTTTGCCACTAATCTAGCTTTGAGTGTCTCCACATTTCCATCTGCACCAATCTTTTTCTTATGGATCCATTTATAGCCAATAGGTACTATACCTTCTAGTGGATCTACCAAGATTCAAACTTGGTTTGAGTACATCGAATCAATTTCTGACTTCATTACCTTTAACCTTTTCTCGGAGTCGATATCTAATATTGCCTCTTTATAAATTTTGGGATCATCATGAATCCCATTACCTACGAGGAACATTTTCTCTATTTCTTC
This sequence comes from Cocos nucifera, assembly GCA_006176705.1. NCBI lineage: Eukaryota > Viridiplantae > Streptophyta > Magnoliopsida > Arecales > Arecaceae > Cocos > Cocos nucifera. Next base: position 18,253 of record QRFJ01002030.1, on the reverse strand, counting down.
TGAAATAGTACCTAAGTACCTCTCAAGGTGATGGAAAATCCTTTTCGATCTACGAGGTGGAGGAGAAAGTGATTGTATTGGCTCAACCAAATTTGGTTCCATTTGGTCCTTAGCTCGTTGCTTTTATGAGACTTTCTCATCGAGCTTGATCGACTTTCCAATGCCGTTGTCTTGAATAAACTATTTTTCAAGAAAGATGGCAAGTTGACTCATAATCACATTGTGATCTTTTGGAATGTAGAAATAATATCCTAATGATTCTTTAGAATATCCTATAAATCAAACTTTAAAGGACCTAAAGTCTAACTTATCCGCTTGTTATCTTTTGACATGAGCTGAACAACCTTAAATTCTGAGATGACTCAGACTTAGTTTCTTACCATGCCATATCTCATATGGTGTGATAGGAATGGTTTTAGAAGGAATCCTATTCAGTAAGTATATTGCAGTTAATAAATTATGTCCCCAAAGAAAATCAGGAAGGTCTGTGAAGCTTATCATGGATCAGACCATATCTAATAGGGTCCAGTTCCTCTATTCTGAAATCCCATTGAGTTGAGATGTTCTAGGTGGAGTCCATTGAGAGGTTATGCCATTTTTCTTGAGATAGTCCAAGAATTCCCAATTAAGATATTCACCTCCTCGATCTGATCGAAGAACCTTAATGGGTTTTTCAGTTTGCTTTTCTACTTCATGTCTTAATTCTTTGAACTTTTCAAAAGCTTCAAACTTATGTCTCATAAGATACACATACCCATGCTTAGATAAATCATCGGTAAAGGTTATAAAGTTGCCTCTAACCGGCACATCAAATGGGCCGCACACATCAGTATGTACTAGGATAAGAAGATCCATGGCCCTTTCTCCATGTCCTACAAAAGGGAGCTTAGTCATTTTGCCATGAAGATAAAATTCACAAATTGGATATGACTCAAAAGTCAACGAACTCAATAGCTCGATTTTCTTCAATTTATTAATCCTATCTTCTGCTATATGATCTAGTCTTAGGTGCCATAGATACCTATCATTTGGACTATCCCTAGGTTGTTTCATGGCATTCACATTTTGCTCGATATTAAAAATAGATACATCAATATGTAACTGATAAAGACCATTAATAAGGAAACCACTTGCAATTTTATTTTTTTCATAAAGAATATTACAATGGTCCTTAAGAAAACTAATTACATAGCCTTCTAATGCTAGGCATGAAACAGAAATCAAATTCCTGCTTGCTGTAGGTACATAATAATAATATTTTAAAATTAAGTCTAAACCAGATGGTAGTTGAAGAGGGTATGTTCCCACGGCCATGGCAGCAACTCTTGCTTCATTTCCAACATGTAGGATCATGTCACCATTCCTCAGCCTCCTGCTATCCTTAAGATCCTGCATAGAAGTACACAAATGAGCACTAGAACCAGAGTCAAGCACCCAACTGGATGCAGAAGAAATTGTAAGGTTAGACTCAATAATAAGCATACCTCCAGAAGGACCTACCTCCTTCTTATTCTTCAGGGTGGCCAGATAAGTAGGACAGTTCTGCTCCCAGTAGCCGTCATTGTTGCAATGGAAATACTTTTCTTTGTCAGTGGCCTTCTTCTTCAGCTCTACCTTTTTCTTCTTTCCTCCTTCCACCTTCTATTTTTTCACAGACTTCTTCTTCTTTCCAAAAGACTCTCTTAGAAGAAGTCTGTTCCATAGCAAACACTGAGCCTTTAGAACCTTTTATAGAAAGCTCAGCAGTAATCAACATGTTCATAAGCTCGGTCAGAAAATTTTGAAGTTTATGCATATGGTAGTTCATGATGAACTATCCATATGCATCAGTCAAGGATTGTAGAATTATATCATTCTACAGATCCAGGTCCAACTTCACTCCGAGCTTCTCAAGCTCTTCCAAGTCCTTGATCATCATCAGACAATGATCTTGGATTGACTGCCCATCATGCATTTTAACCTTGAATAGTTATTTAGTGATTTGATACTTGGCTGCACGACTTTGTTCATCAAACATCTCTTATAGGTGAGCCAACATTTGGCGGACAGTCCTGATATCTTCATGTTGGCACTGAAGCTCATCAGACATCGAGCCCAACATGTAGTATCTAGCCTTGTTATCTTCATCCATCCACTTTTCAAGAGACGCTCTCTGTTCAGTGGATGGACGAGCTGGTAAGATGGGAGGGTTTTGGTCCAATACATGAGTTAACTTCTCGAAATCCAAAATGATTTTGAAGTTCTAAAGTCAATCCTTGTAATTGGATCCAATCAGTCTATAGGTGTCCAAGATACGTGCTAGTAGAATGGACGCAGACATTTTTCTTTAGAAAGTCAAAGTTTCTAGTTAGATATTATAATTAAGACTTGATCAATTTATTTAGAGATTTTATTTTTAAATAAATTAGCTCCCACTATTTTCTCGGATCCCTATACTTTCTCTATAGAGATGCGAAAATCTCCACGATTAATGATTTCTAGTGGGTAGTGTGGTCCCACCAACTGACACATCACCTCACCTAATAGTTATTGGTGATGGGTTAGCCAATGAGTGAACAACTCTTGTTCAATGATTCTCTAATCATGGTGCATCCAAACTTAGTCTCTAATTCATGAATCTCACCATGCCCGAAATATTGATCCACTCCTTAGTTAAGTCAGACCCATTATTTGCATAGATTGAATTTTTAATTGAGTCTCTCATTGTATCTAAAATATTGAGTCCAATCCATCCTCCAGCCTACAGCATCCAATGTCTAATAGATATGGTTGCATCTTTTCGGTACAACTGAACCACTATAATCAGTCGAGAATAATCAACCCTGGAAAGAGCCCGCACATCTACAATGATGGAAGACATTAGACTTAATCTTTTCTTAGGAAGATTTGATTTAGGTCTCATTAAACTAGACTTGACATAGGCATAACCATTATGACTAACCTAGTGGCATGGGTTAGCTTGAATTATTGACCATCTTAGATCAGGATTGAGCTAACAAATATGGTCAGGTAAGTGAGATCGATGGAAGGGATATGTCATTAGCTCGATAAGAATGCATTCGAGTTGAGTAGCTCTCAATTAAAAATCAGTCGGTGGTATTTGCCAAACTTACCTTAGACACCAAATTATTGAGTCAAAATCAATCGAGTTAGCCTACAATCCAGATTCTAACCACTGAGTCTAATTAGGTCTTAGCTTGATCGATCACTCACATGACTCGATCTTGACCCAGACTTAATTCTATTAGGCTGGTCAATTTTAAGCACTGTTGATCCCATCTAACTAACTCTTGATTTGATTTGATCAACCGCTTAGACCTAATTAAGCTACTCAAGTCTGAACCTAATTTTATGAATATGTCTTAGATCTGAAATTCTTAATTTTAGACTTAACATATATTTCATAATCTTAATTCTTAATTAATTTTAGGGTTCATAAACAAAATATGTAAATAAAATCCTAGGGTTTTAGGATTTAGGATTTTGCAGAAAATAAGTTCTTAATTCTGATGAAGGACGAACGTGCAGCATCCATACCCATCATAAAAATACCCCATCGAATGGAAGGAGAGGGCATTTAAATCTTACTTTGTTCTTATGACCAGACAGCCAAGGAGAATACCTTAATCAGAAATATAAGACTACAAAACTAGTTAGATCTACATCATATATCTCATATAAAAATTGATCTAACTTTAAACATATTTTGTATACATCTCATATATCATATCATGCATATTTTTAGATATAAATTATCGCATAATTATTTAAAAAATTAGATTTAAATTGATCACATCAAAATAAATTCTAATCTAGATAATTATATAGAACTATTCTACAACTAGTCTAAACATGCATTCATCATATCTCATATGATCCAAAAATTAAATAATTTTATTTATTATTATTTATATCTTATTATAATATTTATAATATTAAAAAAATAATAAATAAATAGATCTAAAATTAAAACTTAATTAAATTAAATTATGAACATGTAAGACTATGTATAGAATAATTTTATTTTACAGCTAGTCATGCATCTTATAAAACTTAGATCTAAATTATTTAATTTTAATTTTTTTGATTTCAGATCTAATCACATCTCATGTGACATCTAAAATTATCTAATTATTAAATCAAAAATAAATTTAAATTAGATCTAAATAATTTATTAGGACCTGGCTTTGATACCAATTGAAGGAAAAATTTTGATTTTTTGGGTCAGATTCGTTCAGATCTGATTAGATCAAGAGAGATATTTTAAAAATTTTTCTTTTGAATTTAGATTAGATTTGAGATATTTTAGATCTAATTTTATAGATCTAATAAAATAAAATAAAAAAATTAAATTTGATTTAACTTATATCTTTTGTTGGGTAATCAGATTACCCTGTGATGATCCTACTGATTGCCTAAGGTTCTGGATCTAGCTATGCAAGTGCTTGGCCTCTATCGATATCCACTCAGACTGGATCTTTAGATCTTCTTCTTCTTTATCATCTCTCTAAATATCAAATCTGGATCTAATTTAGAGGATCTTCAAAACTTCCTTTGAAGATCTGGAATCATCTCTTGCAGCAGTGTTGTCTTCTTCCTTTCTCGTCACCTTTTTTTTGCCTAGATCGCACCAAACTGGAGCCAAAATCTCCTTGGGCGTGAAGAGGAGAAAGAGGACTAGAAGATGGCATGGAGGAGGGAGAGGGGCAGCCTTGTAGCATGGGCTATGGGTGATCTCATTGAAAGCTAGGCACAGATAGGGTTTATATAGACCCTACTGCGCCATGCAGTGCCACATCATCCCGGTCAATTATGTCGCTTCATGCAATCAGATCTAAATTTGATTGATGGAATGACATCATCTGATCCGATCAGATGAGAGCCCCCTTAAATCATCCTTAGGTGATGCCAAGACTGGTTAAAGCAGAGTCCCTTGGTGCCTCCTAAGTTGATTCCAAGAAGCAATCTGGAGTCCCATTTGTATGGAACTCCAGGCAACCCTATCATTGGGCGCACACCTCCCTAGACATGCACCCCCTTCTTTTCATTTTCTAGTAAGGAGACAAGCCCCTATCTGCTCTCCTATAGGTGCATGACACATGGGCAGATGTCTAAGTATCAAAGGTTAATGTTTGACCAAAGTCAAAAGATAAGAATTGACAGGTGATGGAAAATGACAGGTGGTCTCTAATTTATCTTATAAATTAAGATAATCCTTTTCTGATCTAGACAAGCTCCAGTCAGATCAAGTAAAGGTATCCGAGTGAGCACAAACACATTTGGCTCAATCGAGACAACTTTTAATAATAGTAGAAGGAGAACATTAGGCTCAATCGTATGCTAGCACGATTTTCTTGAATCTAATTGAATCTAATTCAAATCAATTAAACTGAGTTAGTCCAATTGATGATATCCAGATCCTAATCCTTATTTGTGTGATCCAATTAGGTTCAGTTCTATATGATAATGAGATATATCATGATCTCTATCATTGACATCATCGAAACACCTTCCGATGGATCAGAACTCTTCTAATTTAGACAACTGGAATGATCGATCATCTAAATCATTCTAATTGCTTCCAAAATCCACTAATGACACCTATCAGTATATGATGGTAATCCATCAAAACTAAAAATGAACCTCTCGATGCAGCTATCTGTGTGATTAAGTTCTTCTATCTTGAGCCTCGATCAGATTAGGATTAAGGCAAACTCATCAAACCCTAATTTCTGTCATATGATTTAATCATTTAATTCAAGTCCGATGTGAAAACCTTAATAGAAACTCTTTCTATTATTTCACTCTGCCATGGCCATGGGCTTATGGACTTGATTCTCATGATCATCATAGGACTTCTCTTCATCTACCGAGGTAGATAGATTCCCTCTTGGTGCAATCCAATTCCTACAATGAATATGCTATAGCCAATCATACACCTCAGGATTCCAAATGGCTAGAAGACCGAGTCATGGTGTAGTCAAACTATAACAACCTCAAGGTGAACTATCGATTTACCTCAAGTTAAAGAACCAGACACACCACTACAGCTTCGAGCCAGTCATCGACGAGAAGGTAGACTTTTTTATGACTGCTCGAGGTGGTCACACTCAGTGCTCTCGTTCTCTAACGAGTACTTATATTCTCGCTCAGATATCTCTACACCATAGACTCATGGCTCATTTACTATAAGAAAGTGATAGAATACGAACCTTTCAGATCAATCACCATCCTCATGATGTTCCTATGGTCGGAAGCATTTTATGAGTTAATAACAAAAATTCATGTCTGTCTTAAATTTTTAACTCTTGAAAATATGAATTACTATTAACTAAATGGATGTATCACAGACACTAAATACATATTTTTGATAGAAAATAACCTATTTTATTATTTATAGTCAAAATTATAATTTTATCCCTAAAATGTATTACAAGTGTCGGCCAATTCTGGCTTCTAGGGCATATATATCTAACAGCATCTTCTGATCCTCCCTCTCCTCTTCATGCTTAAGGAGATTAGGGCTCCTGTTTGGTGCGATCCAGGCAAGAAAAAGGTGACGAGAAAGGAAGAAGGCAACACTGCTGCAAGGGACGATTCTAGATCTTCAAAAGAAGTTTTGAAGATCCTTCAAATTAGATCTAATTTGATATTTGAAGAGGTGATAAAGAAAGAGAAGATCTCTAGATTTAGTCTGAGTGGATATCGGTAGAGGTTAGGTACTTGCATGGCTAGATCCAGAACCTCAGGCAGTCAGTAGGATCATCATAGGGTAATCTGATTACCCAATAAAAAGTACAAATTAAATCAAATTTAATTTTTTTTATTTTATTTTATTAGATCTATAAAATCATATCTGAAATATTTTTGATCTGATCTAAATTCAAAAGAGAAATTTTTGAAATATTTCTCTTGATCTAATTAGATCTGAACAAATCTGATCCAGAAAATCTGAATTTTTCCTTCAACTGATATTCGAGCTAGATTCTAATAAATTATTTAGATTTAATTTAAATTTATTTTTAATCTAATAATTAGGTGATTTTAGATATCACATGAGATATGATTAGATCTAAAATCAAAAAAATTAAAATTAAATAATTTAGATTTAAGTTTTATAAGATGCATGATTAGCTGTAAAATAGAATTATTCTATACATAGTCTTGCATGTTCATAATTTAATTTAATTAAGTTATGATTTTATATCTATTTATTTACTATTTTCTAATGTTATAAATATTATAATAAGATCTAAAAAATAGTAAATAAAATTATTTAATTTTTGGATCATATGAGATATGATGAATGCATGTTTAGATTAGTTGTAGAATAGTTCTACATAATTATCTAGATTAGAATTTATTTTGATGTGGTCAATTTAAATCTAATTTTTTAGATAATTATGAGATAATTTAGATCTAAAAATATGCATGATATAATACATGAGATGTATGCAAAACATGTTTAAAGTTAGATCAATTTTTATATGAGATATATGATGTAGATCTAACTAGTTTTGTAGTCTTATATTTCTGATTAAGGCATTCCCCTTGGCCGTCTGGTCATAAGAATAAAGTAGAGTTTAAATGCCCTCTCCTTTCATTCGATGGGATGTTCTTATGACGTGTAGGGGTGCTGCGCATTCGTCCTTAATCAGAAATCAAGAACTTATTTTCTACAAAATCGTAGATCCTGAAACCTTAGGATTTTATTTACATGTTTTGTTTGTGAATCCTAAACTTAATTAAGAATTAAGATTATGAAATATATGTTAGGTCTAAAATTGAGAATTTTAGATCTAAGACATATTCATAAAATTGGGTTCGAGCTTGAGTAGCTTAATTAGGTCTGAGCGGTTGATCAAATCGAATCAAGAGTTGGTTAGATGGGATCAACAGTGCTTAAAATTGACCAATCTAATAGGATTAAGTCTAGGTTAGATCGAGTCATGTGGGTGATTGATCAAGCTAAGATCTAATTAGGCTCAGTGGTTAGAGTCTGGATTGTAGGCTAATCCGATTGGTTCTGGCTCAATAATTTGGTGTCTAAGGTAAGTTTCGTAGATATGATCGACTGGTTTTTAATTGCGAGCTACTCGACTCGAATGCATTCTTATCGAGTTAATTGTATATCCCTTTCACTGATCTCACTTATCTGACCATATTTGTTGGCTCAGTCCTGATCTAAGGTGGTCAATAATTTGAGTTAACCCATTCCACTAGGTTAGTCATAATGGTTATGACTATGTCAAGTCTAGTTTAATGAGACCTAAATCAAATCTTTCTAAGAAAAGATTAAGTCTAAGGTCTTCCACCATTGTAGATGTGCGGGCTCTTTCCAGGGTTGATTGTTCTCGGCTGGTTATAGTGGTTCAGTTGCACCATAAAGATGCAACAATATCTATTAGGCATTGGATGCTATAGGCTAGAGGATGGATTGGGCTCAATATTTCGAATATGGTGAGAGACTTGATTAGGAATTCAATCTATGCAAATGGTGGGTCTGACTTAACTAAGGAGTGGATCAATATTTCAGGCATGATGAGATTCATGAATTAGAGATCAAGTTTGGATGCACCATGATTAGAGAATCATTGAACAATAGTTGTTCACTCATTGGCTAACCCATCATCAATAACTGTTAGGTGAGGTGATGAGTCAGTTGGTGGGACTGCACCATCCACTAGAAATCATTAATCGTGGAGATTTTCTCATCTCTATAGAGGAAGTGTAGGGATTCGAGAAAATAGTGGAAGCTAATTTATTTAAAAATAAAATTTCTAAACAAATTGATCAAGTCTTAATTATAATATCTAATTAGAAACTTTAACTCTCTATAGAAAAATATCTGCGTCCAACCCACTAGCACATATCCTGGACATCCATAGACTGATTGGATCTAATTATAAGGATTGACTCTAAAACTTCAAAATTATTTTAGATTTTGAAAAGTTAACTTATGTATTGGACCAGGATCCTCCCACCTTACTAGTTCGTCCATCCGTTGAATAGAGAGCGTCTCTTGAAAAGTAGATGGACGAAGATAACAAGACTTGATACTACATGTTGGGCTCGATGTCTGATGAGCTTCAGTGCTGACATGAAGATATCAGGACTGTCCACCAAATGTTGGCTTACCTACAAGAGATGTTTGGTGAACAGAGTATGCAGCCAAGTATCAAGTCACTAAATGATTATTCAAGACTAAAATGCGTGATGGACAGTCAGTCCAAGATCATTATCTGATGATGATCAAGAACTTGGAAGAGCTTAAGAAACTTGGAATGAAGTTGGACCTAGATCTGCAGAATGATATAATTCTACAATCCTTGACTGACGCATATGGGCAGTTCATCATGAACTACCATATGCATAAACTCCAAAATTCCCTGGTCGAGCTTATGAACTTGCTGGTTATTGCTGAGCTTTCTATGAAAGGTTCTAAAGGCTCAGTGCTTGCTATGGAATGGACTTCTTCCTAGAGAAAATCTTTTGGAAAGAAGAAGAAGTCTGTGAAAAAGTAGAAAGTGGAAGGAGGAAAGAAGAAAAAGACAGAGCTGAAGAAGAAGACCGGTTGATGCGTGCTAATCTATAGCTATGGCAAGTGTACCAGTCGATCAAGTAATAAAGTAAATGAGTAGAGTATCGTCCCTAGAAGATTGGGAAATAAGTACTGAAAAGCTCTTTCCTATACTTTATTTAGAAGATAGATTTATGAGAATAAGAAATTAAAGAATAAAATAAAAAATAATTAAAAATTTTAAGAAAATAGAGAGAGTGTAATTATTAGGGTTTTAAATTTAAGAGCAATGGATTACTAAGGCAATCGATTCACCAACTCAATTAATACAATATTTAGGTTATTAGATTAATTTTATTTCATGTGACGGTGGGGTCTCCTAATTTATTCACTATCCTTTGGTCCAAGCGTAGCAAAACTATCAATATTTATTAATTATTCTTTGGTCTAGGTATAATTTAAATAAATATTAATGCATTAAGTTTTGTGAAATCTTCTAATAAAAATACACTGCATCCAAAGCACACTAAAATTTCTGTATGCATATAAATTCTAATTTGATTCATAATACAAGGTATAAAATCAAGAAGCAATAACATAGATGTACTTGGTCCGTAACATCTATGTTTATCAAATCAATTAGAAGATGGTCAGTAATCTAAAAGCATTAAGATCAGATTTATATACTCCTCATGAATAAAATTTAAAATTAAAAATAAATCATACTGAATATTGCATCAAAAGAGTGGCTACACCTTAGCCTTAGTAAAAGAAAATTTAGTTCATGATAACAAGTTCAAAAATAGTAAATAAAATAAAAAGCATAAAGAAATTAGACTATTTAATTGCTGAAATTGATTGTCCGTTGCTTTTGGTGTGGAAAACTTGGTGAAGAAGAAGAAGCTCCTTGATCAATATTCTGATTGTCGGAACAAGAAAAGAAAAAAAATTAAAAGCCCTTCCTTTTCTCTCAAAAATCTCTCTTCTCTTTCTATCTCTCTCCTTTCTTTCTCTTCTTTTTCTTTTTTCTTTTTTACTGTCTCTCCTCTTCTTCTTTTCTTCGGTAATAGCAGACCTTTTTATAGGCTAAGGTGGATTTTTCCATCGAAATCATATTAAAATTAGGTTTAAAACTCTTAAAATAACTCAAAAAGAGTCCTGGACCAATTCTAATCGTTGGATGTTGATCAAACGGTCCAAAAATTACTCAAAAATCATCTTAAAAATCTCAAATCAAGTCAAAATTCATTTGGACCATCGGATCAGCCTTGAAGATCAAATCTGGGCCATCAGATCGTGCATAGGAAGCCTCTGATTCTTAGTTTTAAAGTCGGGATGAATCTCAGCCATTGGATCTCGATCGAGAGCTGCATCTACCGTTCGTTAGCGCATGTATTTCGGCCGTCCGATCAAATCCCAGTGAAAGACGTCCGTCGAATCAGACAAAATTTCCAAATTACTCTCTGTAGATCATGCGCGAGTCCGGTGTTGCGTGGACCGCCACATTCTTCAGCCAATCAGAGCGCACTTCTTTATGTAAAATTCCCAAAATGCCCTTCAAACGGTCCACCGTGCACCGCAAAAAATACTGACGTCAGCGTTACATCAGTGGGTCGATCTGCTAGGTGCGGTCGGATCGGATGATCTGCTGAGCCAATTTTTCTGAATCAATTTGAACCGGACTGGCTCTTTTTTTTTTGAAATTCAATTTCGGATTCATTTGAAGTCCATTTTGCCTAAAATTTGTTTCACCTGAGCTAGAAAAATAAGATCTTCATATTGGTGGCCTTCTTTCTTGCATAAGATTAACAAAAGTATCAATTTTTAAAAAAATAAATTAACTTTTTTTATAATTTAATACTTTTATTAGTATATTTTTACCACTTATCACATCCCCCAACTTAGTCATTGCTTGTCCCTTAGCAATATTTTATTTAGTACCATATTTCAATAAGATTATTCAAGATAAAGTCTAGGACTAAAGGTCAAAAAGTTTAAAAAATACTGCTAACTAAGCATTGAGCTTCAGAAGCAAATTTTTCAGTCAATACAATTAAAAACTTTCTTAGAGTACATCAAAGATCTACAGCACTTGTGTTCGTGATGACTAACTTTAGCATTTCAGTGTTAAATTAGAGGATAAAAGTATCCTCTCTTATCACCTATTTTGATCAATTTTCTATACATTCTCAATTTTATACTCATGAATTAAGGTAGCTTTCACACTATCTTTTTTATTTTATTTTATTGTGCTAAGCATCCTACCTTTCCTCCACCATTTTACATGAATTTCCACATTTAACTTAGGTGCAGAGACTCAGTTACTAGGCTTTGGGCAATCCACATATACTCTATCTTTTGCACTTTATTTTTAGGCAGGTAGCTCTTTCCTTAAATTCAAGTTTCTTTGATTAGAATGTATATTAATTACCAATTTTCAGTGATAATTGAATCCTCAATTGGTCTTATAATCAATACCTACTTTGCCTTGTTAGTGTGCATGTACAATTAGAAGTGCTAATAGTCTTTTAATGACCTAAGTAGGCTACTAAAAGTCGACCAACTAATCTACTTCTTTAACTCGTTACATTCATTAGCAAATAATTCTATCTTTTATCACTTGTCTAGTTTATCTTGCTCAAAATTTTCTTCTTGACACATGGTTAAATTTTTTTTTACCCCTTAACTTATCCTATATTGTCTTAAAGGAGAAAGAAAAATAAAGGGTGCAATAAAAGTATAGGAAGGAATACACCTGATTTGGTTCAGTCTGGTTCTTTAAAGCTTTAAAATTTTGCTTGAGCTCTCATTGATTTTTTTCTGCAAAATTAAAAATATACACCAAAGCAGTAAAAGAGCAACAATAAATTATTGAAAAATAAAAGAAAAGAAAAATGATCAAAACTAAAAAGAAAAGAAACAACCTATCTAGTAGTTCTGATTTATAGTCTTCAGCTTGACTTTCTTTGAGTTCTGAGTTGAATCAATCTGGTGCCACTTCAATTGGAATACTTTCATGTTTGGTCGAGACCTTTTTCAATTGGACATTGCTAGCTTTTATAGTCTCAAACCTATTTTCTATAGAATTCTCATATACTGAATTGTCAATAATATCAATTAGAAAATAAGTTTGATTATCATCAAGGATGTTTAGTATCTTTGAAAACATTAAAAGTAACTTATTCATCTTGGATTCTAAGAATTAATTTTCCTTGTTGAACATCTATTAAAGCTCTTTCCAGTAGCTAAAAAGGGTCTCCCTAAAATAAGGGGTACATCATAATCTTCTTTCCATATCAAGAACAATAAAATCAATAGGAAAAAATAAACTTGTTTACCTTTACCAAGACATCCTCCACTATACCTCTTGGATATTTAATGGATCTATCAGGCTAATTGAAGAGTAATAGTGGTAGGCTTTGGTTCTCCTAGACCCAGCTTTCCTGAAAATAGAAAAAGGCATGAGATTAATACTTGCTCCTAAATCACATAAAACTTTATCAAAACTACAATCACCAATAATGCAGGGGATAGTAAAACTCCCTGGATCTTTTAGCTTCTGTGGTAATTTATTTTGAAGTATTGCTGAGCATTCTTCATTCAAATTTATTCTCTCATGCTCCTTCAGCTTTTTCTTATTTGTTAGGATTTCTTTGAGAAACTTGGCATACCTGGGCATTTGAGTGAATAGCATCTACAAAAGGAATATTAATATGTAAATTCTTTAAATTTTGAAAAAGTTAGAAAATTTCTTATCTGGATGCTGTATTTGTCTCTCTGGAAATGGTAGTGGCGGCACGTAGGGCTTCACATTTGGATCAGCAAACTGTATACCTGGAGACCATCCATCTGCTGGTTGTTTTGGTGACTGATGAATTTTAGTTGATGGTTCCTTATTTGTAGTTGGCTCTTCAGTCTCTTTCTTTTGATGTGGCTCCTCCAGCTTTGTACCACTTCTTAGGATGATAGCATTGACTTGCTCCCTTGGATTGGTCTCCGTGTTGCTGGGCAAGGATCCCTGAGGTCTCTCGAGATTATCTTAGCCATTTGACCTATTTGCATCTCCAAGTTTCGAATTGCTGCTGCTTTGGTCCTGCCTAAGTTTGGCTTCCAAATTTTTTATAGTTGCTTCTTGGTTTTGCATAAATTTGAATTTGACCATCAGCTCTTCCATGTTGGACTTCTTTTCAGGTACTTGGAACCTCGGGGGTGGCTGTTGTGCTGCATTTTGATTGCTCCATGAGAAATTTGGGTGCTGCCTCCACCCTTGATTGTATGTGTTGGAGTAGGAATTATTTTATTATGGCCTGAAAAAATTACCAACATAATTAGCTGTATCAGTTGTTTTAGCAAAAGGATTACCTATCTGGCAATTGCTCGTATCGTGTCCTCCTCCACATAGGTCACAGGTGATGCTCTGAATATGCATAGCTGTTCCCTTCAAGTTGTTGACTTCGGCTCTAAGGGCTGCAATTTCAGCTAGTAAGGTTGGCACGCAATCTACTCCCTGCACAGCTGCTAGTCTTTTTGGCATCATGCGTTCTGTCTGCCACTAGATAGCTATTTGATGCCATCTCATCGATCAGATCGAAGGCTTCTTCCTTCCATTTTTTGATTAATGGTTCCTCCTGCTGCTGCATCAATCATAGAATGATTAGTAGGAGATAAACCATTATAGAAAGTTTGTACCTGAAGCCATACGGGTAGTTGATGATGTGGACATCTCCTCAGCAGTTCCTTGAAATGCTCCCAAGCCTCATATAGTGTCTCCATGTCCATCTGCATAAAAGAAGTGATATCGTTGCGCATCTTGGCAGTCTTGGAAGGTGGAAAGTACTTGGCTAAGAATTTTTGGGCTAGGACATCCCAAGTTGTGATAGAACCTGCATAGGAAGAGAATGAAGCCAACTCTTAGCTTTGTCCCATAAAGAGAAAGGAAATAACCTTAATCTAATAGCATCATCCGACACCCCATTAATTTTAAAAGTATCACAAAGTTCAAGAAAAGTTAGAAATATGGGCATTCGGATCATCATGCACGTGTCCACTGAATTGGACAGTTGATTGAATCATCTGGATCATCGTCCAATTTTATTTCAAAGTTGTTTGCTCGTACAGGTAGTCTCCTGATGCTCGAAGCTGCATCGGCTATAGATGGTGTGATGTAATCATTTAATGGATGATGTACTGGTCGAATAGCTTCATGCTGTCCTTCGATCGCCATATCCAATCCTAGATTGATGTCGTTAGGATCTTCAGCTGCCATGTTTCTTTCTTGTTGTAGTCTTCTAATGGTCCTTTCAATTTCTGGATCTAAAGGTAGTAAGTTACTATGTCCAGTACGTGTCATGCACTGAATAAAAAAATTTTTTTAATAATAAAAATTAAAAATAAAATTTCTAAAGTAAAGCTAGGATCAAAATTTTAATATTGTTTTAGACACAATCTCCGGCAACGGTGCCAAAAACTTGATGCGTGCTAATCTTATAGCTATGGCAAGTGCACCAGTCGATCAAGTAATAAAGTGAATGAGTAGAGTATCATCCCTAGAGGATTGAAAAATAAGTACTGAAAAGCTCTTTCCTATGCTTTATTTAGAAGACCGATTTATGAGAATAAGAAATTAAAGAATAAAATAAAAAAATAATTAAAAATTTTAAGAAAATAGAGAGAGTGTAATTATTAGGATTTTAAACTTAAGAGCAATGGGTTACTAAGGCAATCGGTTCACCAACTCAGTCAATACAATATTCAGGTTATTAGATTAATTTTATTTCATGTGACGGTGGAGTCTCCTAATTTATTCACTATCCTTTGGTCCAGGCATAGCAAAACTATCAATATTTATTAATTATCCTTTGGTCCAGGTGTAATTTAAATAAATATTAATGCATTAAGTTTTGTGAAACCCTCTAATTAAAATACGCTGCGTCCAAAGCGCACTAAAATTCTCGCATGCATATGAATTCTAATTTGATTCATAATACAAGGTATATAATCAAGAAGCAATAACATAGATGTACTTGGTCCGTAACATCTATGTTCATCAGATCAATTAGAAGATGGTCAGTAATCTAAAAGCATTAAGATCAGATTTATATACTCCTCATGAATAAAATTTAAAATTAAAAATAAATCATACTGAATATTGCATCAAAAGAGTGGCTACACCTTAGCCTTAGTAAAAGAAAATTTAGTTCATGATAACAAGTTCAAAAATAGCAAATAAAATAAAAAGCATAAAAAAATTAGACTGTTTGATTGCTGAAATTGATTGTCGATCGCTCTTGGTGTGGAAAACTTGGTGAAGAAGAAGAAGCTCCTTGATCAATGTTCTGACTGTCGGAAGAAAAAAAGAAAAAAAAATTAAAAGCCCTCCTTTTCTCTCAAAAATCTCTCTTCTCTTTCTACCTTTCTCCTCTCTTTCTCTTCTTTTTCTTTTTTCTTTTTACTGTCTCCCCTCTTCTTCTTTTCTTCAACAACAGCAGACCTTTTTATAGGCTGAGGTGGATTTTTCCACCAAAATTCTATTGAAATTAGGTTTGAAACTCTCAAAATAACTCAAAAAGAGTTCTGGACCAATTCTAACCGTTGGATATTGATCAAATGGTCCAAAAATCACTCAAAAATTATCTTAAAATCCTAAATCAAGTCGAAATTCATTTGGATTATTGGATCAGTCTTGAAGATCAAATCTAGATCGTTAGTGTTAGATATATATGCCCTAGAAGCCAAAATTGGCTGACACTTGTAATACACTTCTAGGAGCAAAATTATAATTTTGACTATAATCAATAAAATGGGTTATTTTCTTTCACATATGTGTATTTAGTGTTTGTGATACATCCTTTGAGTTAATGGTAATGATAATTCACATTTTCAAGAGTTGAAAATTTAAGACATGAATGATCATTATTAACTCATAAAATGCTCTCGACCATAGGATCATCATGAGGATGGTGATTGATCCGAAAGGTTGGTGTACAATCGCTTCTTTTTAGTAGATGAGTCTTGAGTCTATGGTGTGGAAACACTGAAGCAAGAGTATAGGTACTCATTAGAGAACGAGGGCATTGAGCGTGACCACCTTGAGTAGTCATTAGGAAGTCTACCTTCTCATCAATGACTGACTCGATGCTACAGTGGTGTGTCTGGTTCTTTGATCTGAGGTGCATCGACAGTTTACTTTGAGGGTGTTATAGTTTGACTATACCATAACTTGGTCTCCTAGCTATATAAAATCCTGAGGTGTATGTTGGCTATAACATGTTCATTATAGGAACTGGATTGCATTAAGATGGAATCTATCTACCTCGGTGGTAGAGGAGCAGCCCTATGATAATCATGAGAATCAAGTCTACAAGCCAATGGCCATGGTAGAGTGAAATAATAGAAAGAGTTTTTATTTAGGTTTTTACATTGGACTTGAATCGAATGATTGCATCATACGATAGAAACTAGGGTTTGACGAGTTCACCTTAACCCTAATCTGATCGGAGCTTAAGATAGAAGAACTTAATCACACAGGTAGCTGCACTAAGAGGTTCGCATTCAGCTCTGATGGGTTGCCACCATATACTGCTAGGTGTCACTGGTGGATTTTAGGAGCAATTAGAATGATTTAGATGATCGATCATTCTAGCTGTTCGAATCAGAAAAGTTCTGATCCATCGAAAGGAGTCTCGATGATGTCGGTGATAAAGATCATGACATATCCCATTACCATATAGAACTGAATCTAACTGGATCACACAAACAAGGGTTTGAATCTGGTGATCATCAATTGAACTGATTCAATTTAATTAATCTGAATGAGATTCAATTAGGTTCAAGAAAATCGTGCTAGCACTCGATTCAACCTAACATTCTGCTTTTACTATCATAAATAGTTGTCCTGACTGAGCCAAAGAAGTTTATGCTTGATCAGAGGCTTTCACTTGATCTGACTGGAGCCTGTCCAGGTTAGAAAAGGGTTGTCTTATTTTGTAAGACAATACCTATCATTTTTGGTCACCTGCCATTTCTCATCCTTTGACTTTGGTCAAAAGTTGACCTTTGACTGGTCAAATGTTGACCATTGACACTTTGACTTCTGTCCACATGTCACGCACCTATTGGAGAGCTGGTGGGGGCTTGTCCCCTTGCCAGAAGGTGGCAAGGAGGAGGGCGCATGCCAAGGGTGGCGTGCGCCCCAGTTTGAGGTGCCCAGGAGTCCCTATTGGACAGGGACTCCATATTTTTGGATTCCGATTAGACTCCTCCTAAGAACCAACTTTGACTAGTCTTAGGTGCCATCTAAGGATGAATCCAAGGGACTCTATTCCCACCAATCAGATTTAGATCTGATTTCACAAAGGATTGTGATTGGTTGGGATGAAGAGGAGTTGGATCACACATAGTCTATAAATAAGACCCTGCGCCCAACTCAAGGTGTATCTGAAAATTCCCACACCCTAAGGCTGCCTCTCTCCTCCTTGTTAGATATATGTGCCCTAGAAGCCAGAATTGGCTGACACTTGTAATACACTTCTAGGGGCAAAATTGTAATTTTGACTATAATTAATGAAATGGTTATTTTCTATCACACATGTGTATTTAGTGTCCTGTGATACATCCTTTGAGTTAATGGTAATGATAATTCATATTTTCAAGAGTTGAAAAATTTAAAGACATGAATATCATTATTAACTCATAAACAGCTCCCGACCATAGGATCATCAACGAGGATGGTGA
>QRFJ01002029.1:57630-71587 GCA_006176705.1 Cocos nucifera | reverse complement strand
ATGATGAACTGCCCATATGCATCAGTCAAGGATTGTAAAATTATATCATTCTATAGATTCAGGTCCAACTTCACTCCGAGTTTCTCAAGCTCTTCCTAGTTCTTGATCATCATCAAACAATGATCTTGGACTAACTATCCATCATGCATTTTAGCCTTGAATAGTCATTTAGTGACTTGATATTTGGCTGTGCAACTTTGTTCACCAAATATCTCTTATAGGTGAGCCAACATTTGGCAGGCAGTCTTGATATCTTCATGTTGCCACCAAAGCTCAATAGACATCAAGCCCAACATGTAGTATCTTGTCTTGTTATCTTCGTCCCTCCACTTGTCAAGAGATGCTCTTTATTCAGTGGATGGATGAGTTGGTAAGATGGGGTGATCCTGATCCAATACATGAGTTAACTTCTTGAAACCTAAAATGATTTTGATGTTCCAGAGCCAATCCTTATAATTGGGCTTGGTCAGTCTATGGGTGTCTAGGATACGTGCTAGTGGGTTGCATGAAGACATTTTGCTTTTTCTATAGAGAGTCAAAGTTTCTAGTTAGATATTATAATTAAGACTTGACCAATTTATTTAGAGGTTTAATTTTTAAATAAATTAGCTCCTACTATTTTCTTAGATCCCTACACTTCCTCTGTAGAGATGCAAAAATCTCCGTAATTACAGATTTCTAATGGGTGGTGCAGTCCCGCCAACTGACTCATCACCTCACCTAACAGTTATTGATGATGGGTTAGCTAATGAGTGGATAACTTCTATCCAATTATTCTCTAATCATGGTGCATCCAAACTTGATCTCTAATTCATGAATCTCACCATGTCGGAAATATTGATCCACTCCTTAGTTAAGTCAGACCCACCATTTGCACCTATTGGATTTCTAATTAGGTCTCTCATCGTATCTAAAATATTGAGCCCAATTTATCCTCCAGCCCGTAGCATCTAATGCCTAATAGACATGGTTGCATCTTTCTGGTGCAACTAACCCACTATAATCAGTCGAGAACAATCAACCCTAGAAAGGGCCTGCATATCTACAATGGTGGAAGATCTTAGACTTAATCTTTCCTTAGAGAGATTTGATTTAGGTCTCTTTAAACTTGACTTACAATAGCCATAACAATTATGACTAACCTAGTGGCATGGGTTAGCTCGAATTGTTAACCACCTTGGATCAGGACTGGGTTGATAAATATGGCTAGGTAAGTGAAATCGATGGAAGGGATATGCCATTAACTCAACAAGAATGCATTCGAGTCAAGTAGCTCTTAATTAAAAATCAGTCGATCGTATCTACCAAACTTACCTTAGATACCAAATTGTTGAACCATAACCAATCAAGTTAGCCTATAATCCAGACTCTAATCATTGAGCCTAATTAGGTCTTAGCTTGGTCGATCACTTATGTGATTCGATCTTGATCCAGACTTAATTCTATTAGGCTGGTCAATTTAAACATTCTTGATCCCATCTAACCAACTCTTGATTCGGTTTGATCAACCGCTAAACTTAATTGAGCTACCCAAGCCGGAACCCAATTTTATGAATATGTCTTAAATTTGAAATTTTTTAATTTTTAGATTTAACATATTTCATAATCTTAATTCTTAATTATGTTTAGGATTCACAAACAAAATATATAAATAAAATCCTAGGATTTCAGGATCTAGGATTTTGTAGAAAATAAGTTTTAGATTTCTGATTTAGGATGAATGCGTAGCACCCCTACACATCATAAGAACACCCCATCAAATGAGAGAAAAGGATATTTAAACCCTACTTTGTTCTTATGATCAGACGGCCAAGGGGAATGCCTTAATCAGAAATATAAAAACTATAAAAGTAGTTAGATCAACATCATATATCTCATATATAAAAATTAATCTAACTATAAACATATTTTGCATACATCTTCATCTATCATATCATGCATATTTTTAGATCTAAATTATCTCATAATCATCTAAAAAATTAAATTTAAATTAATCATATCAAATTAAAATCTATTCTAGATAATTATGTAGAACTATTCTACAACTAGTCTAAACATGCATTCATCATATCTCATATGAATAAAAATTAAATAATTATATTTTTTATTTTTTAGATTTTATTATAATATTTATAATATTATAAAATAATAAATAAATAGATATAAAAATTATAATTTAATCAAATTAAATTATGATCATGCTAGTCTATACATAGAATAATTCTATTCTATAACTAGTCATGTATCTTGTACAACCTAGATCTAAATTATTTAATTTTTAATTTTTCTTATTTTAGATCTAATCACATCTCATGTGACATCTAAAATTATCTAATTATCAGATCAAAATTAAAATAAAATTAGATCTAATAGAAAATGCAACCTAGCTCTGATACCAGTTGAGGAAAAAATTTAGTTTTTCGTGTCAGGTTTGTTCAGATCTGATTAGATCAAGAGAGATATTTTAATTTTTTTTTTTTGAATATAGATTAAATTTGAGACTTTCTAGATCTAATATTATTAATCTTAAAAAAAATAATATAAAAAATATATTAAATCTAATTTAATTTATCTTGTTGGGGGTAATCTGATTATCCTGTGTTGATCCTGATGTCTGCCTGAGGTTCTGGATCTAGCCACGTAAGTGCCTGGCCTCTACCGATATCTACTCAGAAAGGATCTGAAGATCTTCTTCTTCTTTATCATCTCTCCAAAAATCAGATCTGGATCTGATTTTGAAGATCTTCAAAACTTCTTTCGAAGATGTGAGTTGTCTCTTACAGCAGTGCTGCCTTCTTCCTTTTCCTGTCATCATTCTCTTGCTTGGATCGCACCAAACTGAAGCCCAAAAATTCTTGGGCATGGGTAGGAGAGAGAAGACCTAAAGATGGCATGGAGGAGGGAGAGGGGCAGTCTTATGGTATGGGCAATGGATCAAGCTTCTTAGATCTTGGCACAGACGGAGTTTTTATAGACCCTATTATATCATACAGTGCCACATCATCCCGACCAATCACAGCCTTTTGTGCAATCAGATCTAAATCTGATTGGTAGGATGACATCATCTGATCTAATCAAATAAGAGCACCTCTGAATCATCCTTAGATGGCACCAAGATTGGTCAAAGATAAGTCTTTGGCGCCATCTAGGTAGAAACCCCAAAGCAACTGGAGTCTCATCTGTATGGGACTCTAGATGCTTTATCCATGGGCACACTCCTTTCTAGGCATGCGCCCCTTATCCATCTACTTTTTAGTAGGTGGAATGATCCAAAAATTCTCTCCTATGGGTGCATGACACATAGGCAGATGTCTAAGTATCAAAGGTCAACGTTTGACCAAATGTTCGAAATAGGATTTAGTAGGTGATGAAAAATGATAGGTGTTTTAAATTCATCTCATAAATTAAGATAACTATTTTCTGATTTGGACAAGCTCCAGTCAGACCAACTAAAGATATCTGAGTGAGCCCAAACATATTTGGCTCAATTGAGATAACTTTTAATGATAATTAAAGGAGAACATTTAGGCTCAATCGTATGCTAGCACAATTTTCTTGAACCTAATTGAATCTAATTCAAATCAATTGAACTAGATTAGTCCAATTGATGATATCCAGATCAAAACCCTTATTTGTGTGACCTAGTTAGGTTTAGTTTCGTATGGTAATGAGATACATCATGATCTCTATCATCGACATCATCGAAACATCTTTCGATGGATCAGAACTTTTTTGATTTAGACAACTCATATGATTGATCATCTAAATCATTCTAATTGCTCTCTAAATCCACCAGTGACACCTAACAACATATGGTGGCAACCCATCAGAACTAAAAATGAATCTCTCAGTGCAGTTACCTATGTGATTAAGTTCTTCTATCTTGAGCCCTGACTAGATTAGGGTTAAGGTAATCTCGTCAAACCCTAATATCCATCATATGATTAATTATTTGATTCAAGTCTAATATGAAAATCTTAATAGAAACTCTTTTTATTATTTCACTCTGCCATGGCCATGGGCTTATGGACTTGATTCTCATGATCATCATAGGGCTACTCTTCATCTATCGCGGTAGATAGATCTCCTATTGGTGTAATCCAATTCCTACAATGAACATGCTATAGCCAATATACACCTTAGTATTTCGAATGACTAGGAGATCAAGTTATGGTGTAGTCGAACTATAACACCCTCAAGGTGAACTATCGATGCACCTCAGATCAAAGAATCAGACACACAACTGCAGCTTCAAGCCAGTCATATACGAGAAGGTAGATTTCCTAATGACTGCTCGAGGTGGTCATGCTCAGTGCCCTCATTCTCTTACGAGTACTTGTACTCTCGCTTTGGTATTTCTACACCATAGACTCAAGACTCATCTACTATAAAAAAATGATTGTACACCATCCTTATGATGATCTTACCGTCAGGAGCATTTTATGTGTTAATAATGAAAATTCAATGTCTTAAATTTTCAACTCTTGAAAATAAGAACTATCATTGCCATTAACTCAAGGGATGTATCATAGACACTAAATACACATTGTGATAGAAAATAATCTATTTTATTATTTATAGTCAAAATTATAATTTTATCCTTAGAAGTGTGTAACAAGTGTCAATCAATTCTGGCATTTAGGGCACACATATCTAACACATAGACACTGTGCTGAAGAGGTTCAGCATCAAAAATTTTAAAAAGGGCTATCTCCCGATAGGCCATGAAATTTCTCTCTCTAAGCAGGATTATTCGACAACTTCTGAAGAGAGAGAGTGTATGAGTAGAGTCTCATAGACTTCGATAGTAGGATCTATCATGTATGCCATGACATGTACCAGATTAGATATGGCATACTCATTAGGAGTGGTAAGTCGATACCAATCTAATCCTGGAGAAAACCACTGAAAAGTGGTTAATGCCATACTTAAGTATTTGAGAAATACTAAGAACCAATGGTTGGTTTATGATGAGTCAGATTTGAAACTTGTGGGATTTACAGACTCCAGCTTTCAATCTGACCATGATGACAATAGAAGCGTGTCAGGATATATCTTTATTCTGAACGATGGAGCCATTTATTGAAAGAGTTTCAAGCAGCATACTATGGCAGACTCTGTTTGCGAAGCACAGTACATGGCAGCATCAGATGCTGCAAAAAAAGCTATGTGACTGAGAAAGTTTATCACCGAGCTTGGAGTAGCACCCTCCCTTGATGGTCTGATCCAGCTCTACTGCAACAGCATTGGTGCCATTGCTCAGGCGAATGAACTAAAGGCACACCAGCGGATGAAGCATATTTTATGCCGCTTCCACCTGATCCAGGAGATTGTGGATCGAGGTGACGTGGACCTTCAGAAGATTGATGGAAAGAAGAACCTAGCCGATCCCTTCACTAAAGTCCAAGCAATAAAGGAGTTCGACAATCATAAGTCGAAGATGGATATTAGATACTGTACCGAGTGGCTTTAGGATAAGTGGGAGTTGTTGAGAAATGTGTCTTAAAGCTAATCATCAGTCTGTTGATGGTTAAGCTACTTTATATTTATATTTGATTCATAAATAAACAAAATATATTTTTGATATTTTTCATCATAAGTATTCATCTTCTAATGAACTCCATTGTTGTGATGAAGTCCTTATGACTATTTAGCTTCGATAAAGAGATGATTTATCAATTAGTCCTTAAATTTATTCACGACCAAATGATAGACTGTTAATTAGGAGGAAAGCATCTATCGAGCATAGATCACTGTATGCGATATAGGTTGAT
Organism: Cocos nucifera; assembly: GCA_006176705.1. Taxonomy (NCBI): domain Eukaryota; kingdom Viridiplantae; phylum Streptophyta; class Magnoliopsida; order Arecales; family Arecaceae; genus Cocos; species Cocos nucifera. The sequence goes on along the minus strand of QRFJ01002029.1, from coordinate 65,813 downwards.
TATCCTCTTAACCAAGGAGTGTGGAGACACAGGTATGGCATATAGATGAGATGTATGGGTAAATCATCATTGAACGTGACCAACTTTAGAGTATTCTGTTGTCGAGAATGTCTCTAATGGGATATAGATATAGTATCCCTTAGACCTAAGATCACCTTAGTGACCTACAAGCAACTCACTGTGCTTTGGTACTGGACTAACTGAATTTCTAATTCAGTAACAAAAAGCCTCTGAGCACAGTTAAGTACTTGCAAAGTCGGTGTGTGATCAAGATAGAATTGACCACTTTAAGAGTTGGAGAAGAATGTATCACTATATTTTAATATAGCAAAACCTTGGCCAGGATAATCCATCAGATGGATTTGATATTTTGAAATACAATGTGGACAACCTAATCAGAGTTAACAATTGAACTCTGAGGTATCCTATGAGTATTTTGGTCAAGGGGATGAATTATATGGAAACTATATCCACATGGGTTCTAAGGATATTTTTCTACACATTCAACCTATCCGATCATTGGGTACCATTGCTAGATGGTTACTTTGATTGATACAAAAATCTATTTCTATGCTTCTGGCTTAGGTTCGGACCTATGAGGTCACACACTATTGACCCCATGATTGATTGTGATGATTGCCAAATCTTGAGTATATTATGTATCTAATCATGTGTTTCAAGAATGTGTGTAGGACTTTTCAAGTGCTTAAAATGAAGAAATTATCCATAAAAGAAATTTCCTCATAAGAAGAAAAGTTAAAGAAAAAAATAATTTCAAATGCTCAAATAAAGCTCAAACAATAAGTTTTTGAAAGCCTTAAAGACCATAAAAATCCAAATGGAAGATGTCCTCAAAAGTTGAAGATAAAAAGGCATTTATGCAGAAAAATATGTAGAATTATTGAAGGTTGAAAACTTAGATGACCTAGTGAAAAACTGAGCTAGCTTAGTACTTAGTCGGCTCAGTGAGAAACTTAGACATTTCAGTCCTAGAAATTAGAAAAATAGAAAATTGATTTTTGAAGTAAACTGATACTGAGCTGATCCAATTATAAACTGAGCCGATCTAATGAAAAAATGAGCCAACCCAATGACCATGATGGCTATTTTTTAGAACTTTAATTTTTTATCCACAATGACTTCCAACAGCTATTTTCTTTTATTCAATGGCTAGATCACCTTCAGAAGCCTATGTTAGTGACTTGTAATGGTGGAAAACCTCTAGAGTATATAAGGAAATACATGGAGCATTAAGAAAAAACTTTTGAAGAGTATATTGAGCATTCTTTGAGAAAGCTAAGGAGTGAGCTGAAAAGAGATGAGAAGAAATTATTTTTAGAGTGATCCTTTATCCTTCCACTATAAATCATCTTCAAGCAAGTAAGAGCAAGAGTGAAGAGAATCTAAGAGCTTCACAATCTCTCAATCATTCAAGGAGAAGAAATCCAGCTTACAAGCAAAGCAACTTAAATCTTCTTCTCTTTTGCTTCAAAGAGTTTGTTTTATTTTGTATTCTTCTTTTTACTTTAAGTTTCTTGAGGTGAGAAACTTGGGTTGGTCTAAGTCTTGAGTTGGATGTTGTATTGGTTTGATTGGTGAGTCAAGGATAAAATCAATCTGGGTTGATTGTTAGCCTGAAGAAAAATAATCACTTGTGAGGTTTTGGTTGGTGATTTAGGGAAAACCAATTAGATTGATTGTAAGCTTGAAAAATAATCTTATGAGATTTTGATTGGTGATCTGAGAAAATCAACTGGATTTGATTGTGAGCCCAGAAAATAATCAGACTATAATTCTTGCTGAGAATTATAGTTGAATTCTCAAGGGGTATACTTAGGAAGTGGACGTAGGTGCTGAGTTTGGCATCTAACTACTATAAAATTTGTGTTTGTGATTATATGCTTTTGCTCTACTACTTTTATTTCTGATTTACATTATTTAGTATTTTAGTTTGCATACACTATCTCAAATCTGCTATTGCTTATATCATACACATCTCAACCACACCACTTAAGTTAATATCAAGCACACATCATAAGCTTAAAATTTAAAATACCCAATTCACCCTCCTTGGGTAGCTATCCTTGGGCAACAAGTGATATCAGAGAAGATGCTCTGTTATTAGTTGTTGACCTAACCGTCAAGAGCTAGAGATCTAGGCAACCCAAATGGATTCTTTGTTTAATGAAGGGCATTCCTTTGATCGACCCCCATTGTTTGATGGTTCAAATTATACTTATTGAAAAGCTAGGATAAAAATCTTCATTCAAGTACATGACTATATTCTATGAAAGATTATTGCCAATGGCCCTCACACACAAAATACATCATTTATTGATAGAGAATCAATGCATCTAAATGCTAAGGCCTTGAACATTCTTTATTGCTCCTTAGACTTCAAGGTATTTAATGAAATTTCTTTATGTATTTTAGCAAAACATGTATGGGAGAAATTAGAAAGAATTTATGAGGGAGTAAATCAAAAAGAGGAATCAAGCTTCTAAGAAGTTAAGGATGCTCATCCCAACCTATTGTTAGATATGTGTGCCCTAAAAGCCAGAATTGGCTGACACTTATTATACACTTTTAAGGGCAAAATTATAATTTTGATAATAAATAATAAAATAAATTATTTTCTATCATAATGTGTATTTAGTGTCTGTTATACATCCTTTGAGATTAATGGTAATAATAATTCTTATTTTCAACAGTTGAAAATTCAAGACAAAAATTTTCTTTATTAACTCATAAAATGCTCCCGACCGTAGGATCATCATGAGGATGGTGATTGATCTGGAAGGTTGGTGTACAATCGCTTCTTTATAGTAGATGAGTCTTGAGTCAACGGTGTAGAGACATCAAAGCGAGAGTACAGGTACTCATTAGAGAATGAGGGCACTGAGCGTGACCACCTCGAGTAGTCATAAGGAAGTCTACCTTCTCATCGATGACTGGCTCAAAGCTACAGTGGTGTGTCTGGTTCTTTGACCTGAGGTGCATTGGTAGTTCACCTTAAGGGTGTTATAGTTCAACTATACCATGACTCAGTCTCCTAGCCATTCAGAACCTTGAGGTGCATGTTGGCTATAGCATGTTCATTATAGGAATTGGATCACACCAAGAGAAAATCTATCTATCTCGGTAGATGAGGAGCAACCCTATGATGATCATAAGAATCAAGTCCATAAGCCCATGGCCATAGCAGAGTGAAATAATAGAAAGAGTTTATATTAAGATTTTCATATCAGACTTGAATCAAATGATTAAATCATATGATAAAAATTAGGGTTTGACGACTTCACCTTAACCCTAATCTGATTGGAGCTCAAGATAGAAGAACTTAATCACACAGGTAGCTGCATCGAGAGGTTCATTTTTAATTCTAATGGGTTGCCACCATATACTGCTAGATGTCACTAGTAGTTTTTGGGAGCAAATAGAATGATTTGGATGATCGATCATTCTAGTTGTCTAAATCAGAAAAGTTCTGATCCATTGAAAGGTATTTCAATGATGTCAATAATTAAGATTGCGATATATCCCATTATCATACAGAACTGAACCTAATTAGATCATACAAATAAGGATTTGGATCTAGATATCATCAATTGGACTAATCCAGTTCAATTCATTAGAATAAGATTCAATTAGGTTCAAAGAAATCGTGCTAGCACATGATTGAGCCTAATGTTCTCCTTCAATTATCATTTTTAGTTGTGTCGAATGAGCCAAATGTATTTATACTCACTCAGGTACCTTTACTTGGTCTGACTAAAACTTGTCTAAGTCAGAAAAGGATTGTCTTAATTTATGAGATAAATTTGAGACAACATCTGCCATTTTTCATCACCTACTAATTCTTGTCTTTTGACTTTAGTCAAACGTTGACCTTTGACACTTAGACATCTGCCCATATGTCATGCACCCATAGGAGATTAATTTTGGAGTAGTCAACCTACTAAAAAGTTGATGCCTCCCTAGGCATGCGCCTATGGATAGAGGCCCCTGGACTCCCATATAGATGGGACTCCAGTTACTTTGTGGTTTCTTCCTAGGTGGTGCCAAAGATTAGACTTTGACTAGTCTTAGGTGCCATCTAAGGATGATTTAGAGGGACTCTTATCTGATTAGATTGGATGATGTCATCCCATCAATCAGATTTAGATCTGATTGCATGAAGCGACGTGATTGATTGGGATGATGTGGCATTGCATGGCACAGCAGGATCTATATAAATCCTATCTACGCCTAGTTTTAGAGAGCTTAGACCATTGCCCACACCACAAGGCTTCCCCTCTCCCTCCTCCATGCCATCGTCTAGTCCCCTCTCTCCTCTCTATGCCCAAGGGGATTTGTGCTCTAGTTTGGTGCGATCCAGGTAAGAGAAAGGTGACGAGAAAGGAAGAAGGCAGTACTGTTGCAAGAGATGATACCCAATCTTCAAAAGAAGTTTTGAAGATCCTCCAAATCAAATCCAAATTTGATATTTGGAAAAGTGATAAAAAAGGATAAGATCTTCAGATCTAGCTTGAGTGAATATCTGTAGAGGCCAGACACTTGCATGGTTAGATCCAGAACCTCAGGTAATCAACAAAATCATCATAGGATAATTTGATTACCTAACAACAAGGTACAAAATTAAATCTATTTTAATTTATTTTTATTTTTATTAGATCTATAAAATTAGATCTAAAATATCTTAGATCTAATCTAAATTTAAAAGAAAAAATTTTTGAAATATCTCTCTTGATCCAATCAAATTTGAACGAACCTGACTCGAAAAATTAGGATTTTCCCTTCAACTGGTATCAGAGCTAGGTTCTTATGAATTATTTAGATCTGATTTAAATTTATTCTTGATCTAATAATTAGGTGATTTTAGATGTCACATGAGATGTGATTAGATCTAAAATCAAAAAAAATAAAATTAAATAATTTAGATCTAAGTTCTATAAGATGCGTGACTAGTTATAGAATAGAATTATTCTATTTATAGTCTTGCATACTCATAATTTAATTTGATTAAGTTATAATTTTAAATTAATTTATTTACTATTTTTTAATATTATAAATATTATAATAAGATCTAAAAAATAAAAAATAAAATTAATTAATTTTTGATTCATATGAGATATGATGAATGCATGTTTAGACTAGTTATAGAATAGTTCGACATAATTATCTAGAATAGAATTTATTTTGATGAGATCAATTTAAATTTAATTTTTTAGATAAATTATGAGATAATTTAGATCTGAAAATATGCATGATATGATACATGATATGTATGCAAAATATGTTTATTGTTAGATCAACTTTTATATATGAGATATATGATATAGATCTAACTAGTTTTGTAGTTTTTATATTTCTGATTAAGGTGTTCCCCTTGGCCGTCCAGTCATAAGAATAAAGTAGAATTTAAATATTCTCTCCTTCTATTAGATGAGATGTTCTTATGATGCATAGGGTGCTGTACGTTCGTCCTTAATCAAATATCAAGAACTTATTTTCTGCAAAATCCTAGATCCTGAAATGCTAAGATTTTATTTACATATTTTGTTTAATCCTAAACTTAATTAAGAATTAAGATTATGAAATATGTTAGGTCTAAAATTAAGAATTTAAGATCTAAGAAATATTTATAAAATTGGATTCAAGCTTGGGTAGCTCAATTAGGTCTAAGCGGTTGATCAAACCGAATCAAGAGATGGTTAGATGAAATCAAGAGTGCTTAAATTGACTAGACTAATAGGATTAAGTCTGGGTCAAGATCGAGCCATGTAAGTGATCGATCAAGCTAAGACCTAATTAGGCTCAGTGGTTAGAGTCTAGATTGTAGGCTAACCCAATTGGTTCTGGCTTAATAATTTGGTCTCTAAGGTAAGTTTGGTAGATACGATCGACTGATTTTTAATTAGGAGCTACTCGACTTGAATGCATTCTTGTTGAGTTAATGGCATATCCCTTCCACCGATCTCACTTACCTGGCCATATTTGTTGGCTCAGTCCTAATCTGAGGTGGCCAATAATCCAAGCTAACCCATGCCACTAGGTTAGTCATAATGGTTATGACTATGTTAAGTCTAGTTTAATGAAACCTAAATCAAATCTTCCTAAGAAAAGATTAAGTCTAAGATCTTCCACCATTATAGATGTGCGGGCCCTTTTCGAGGTTGATTATTCTCGACTGATTATAGTGGTTCAGTTGCACCGAGAAGATGCAACCATGTCTATTAGGCATTGAATGCTACGGGTTGGAGAATGGATTGGGCTTAATATTTTAGATATGGTGAGAGACTCAATTAGAAATTCAATTTGTGCAAATGGTGGGTCTGACTTAACTGAGGAGTGGATCAATATTTCGGACATGGTGAGATTCATGAATTAGAGACCAAGTTTGGATGCACTATGATTAGAGAATCATTGAACAAGAGTTGTTCACTCATTGGCTAATCCATCATCAATAACTGTTAGGTGAGATGATGAGTCAGTTGATGGGACCGCACCACCCACTAGAAATCATTAATCATGAAGATTTTCGCATCTCTATAGAGGGAGTGTAGGGATCCAAAAAATAGTGAGAGCTAATTTATTTAAAAATAAAATTCTTAAATAAATTGGTCAAGTCTTAGTTACAATATCTAATAAGAAATTTTGACTTTCTATAGAAAAATGTCTGCGTCCAACCCACTAGTACGTATCTTGGACACTCATAGACTAATCGGACCTAATTACAAGGATTAGCTTTGAAACTTTAAAATTATTTTGGATTCCAAGAAGTTAACTCATGTATTGGACCAAAACCCTCCCACCTTACCAGCTCGTCCATCTGCTGAACAGAGAGCGTCTCTTGACAAGTGGATGGACGAAGATAACAATGAAGAAAAAATCCTAATTTCTTGGATCAAATTCGTTCAGATCTGATCAGATCAATAGAGATATTTTAAAAATTTTTCTCAAGCATCCATATTAGATCTAAGATATTTTAGATCTGATTTTATAGATCTAATGAATAAAAATAAAAATAAATTAAATCTAATTTAATTTATATCTTGATGTTGGGTAATGTGATTATCCTTTGATGATCCTGCAAATTGCCTGAGATTCTGGATCTAGCCACACAAGCACCTAGCCTCTACCGGTATCCACTTGGGCTAGGTCTGGAGATCTTCTTCTTCTTTATTACTTCTCCAAAAATTAGATCTAGATCTAATTTGGAGGATCCTCAAAACTCTTTTTGAAGATCAGTAGTCGTCTCTGCAGCAGTGCTGCATTCTTCCTTTCTCATTAGCTTTTTCTTACCTGGATCGCACCAAACTGGAGCCCAACTTTCCTTGGGCATAGAGAGGAGAGAGAGGATCAAAAGATGGCATGGAGGAGGGAGAGGGGCAGCCTTAGGGTGTGGGCTAAGAGGAACTCTCTTAAAGTTGGGTGCAGACAAGGTTTATTTATAGACCCTGCTGCGCCATGCAGTGCCACATCATCTGGCCAATCGCGTTGCTTCATGCAATCAGATCTAAATCTGATTGGTGGGATGACATCATCTGATCCAATCAGATGAGATCCCCACTAATTCATCCTTAGATGGTACCTAAGACTGGTCAAAGTCTATGGGTAAGGGTCACCTAAGTAGAATCCAAGAAGCAACCTGGAGTCCCATCCGTATGGAACTCCAGGCATCCCTATCCATGGGCGCATGCCTCCATAGCCATGCACCCCCTTCTTTCCAATTTTTAGTAAGGGGACAAGCCTCTATCTTCTCTTCAATAAGTGCATGATATATGGATAGATGTCTAAGGGTCAAAGGTCAATGTTTGACCAAAGTCAAAGGACAAGAATTAGCAGGTGACGAAAAATGGCAGGTATTGTCTCAAATTTATCTCATAAATTAAGACAACCCTTTTTTGATCTAGACAAGCTCCAGTCAGACCAAGTAAAGGTACTTGAGTGAGCACAAACCCATTTGGCTCAGTCGAGATAACTTTTAATGATAATAAAAGAAGAACGTTAGATTCAATCGTGTGCTAGCACGATTTCCTTGAACCTAATTAAATCTAATTCAAATCAATTAAATTGGATTAGTCCAATTGATGATATCCAGACCCAAACCCTTGTTTGTGTGATCTAGTTAGGTTTAGTTCGGTATGATAATGGGATATATCGTGATCTCCATCATCGAC
>QRFJ01002029.1:17946-57605 GCA_006176705.1 Cocos nucifera | reverse complement strand
ATAACCATAGGACTAACCTAGTGGCATGGGTTAGCTCGGATTATTGGACCACCTCAGATCAGAACTGAGCCAACAAATATGACCAGGTAAGTGAGATCAATGAAAGGGATATGCCATTAACTCGACAAGAATGCATTCGAGTCGAGTAGCTCTCAATTAAAAACCAGCCGATCGTATCTACCAAATTTACCTTAGACACCAAATTATTGAGCCAGAACCAATCGGGTTAGCCTACAATCCTGACTCTAACCACTGAGCCTAATTAGGTCTTAGCTTGATCGATCACTTATGTGACTCAATCTTGATCCAGACTTAATCCTATTAGGGTGGTCAATTTAAGCACTATTGATCCCATCTAACCAACTCTTGATTTGGTTTGATCAACCGCTTAGACCTAATTGAGCTATCCAAGCTCGAATCCAATATTATGAGTATATCTTAGATATGAAATTCTTAATTTTAGATCTAATTAATATTTCATAATCTTAATTCTTAATTAAGTTTAGGCTTTACAAACAAAATATGTAAATAAAATCCTAGGATTTTAGGATCCAGGGTTTTGCAGAAAGTATGTTCTTGATTTCTGATTAAGGATGAATGTGCAGCACCCCTACACATCATAAGAACATCCTATCGAATGAAAGGAGAGAGCATTTAAACCCTACTTTATTCTTATGATCAGACGGCCAAGGAGAACGTCTTAATCAAAAATATAAATCTACAAAACTAGTTAGATCTACATCATATATCTCATATATAAAAATTGATCTAACTTAATACATATTTTGCATACATCTCATGTATCATATCATGCATATTTTTTAGATCTAAATTATCTTATAATTATCTAAAAAATCAAATTTAAATTGATCACATCAAAATAAATTCTAAACTAGATAATTACGTAGAACTATTCTACAATAGGTCTAATCATGCATGCATCATATCTCATATGATCTAAAAATTAAATAATTTTATTTTTTATTTTTTAATCTTATTATAATATTTATAATTATTAAAAAATAGAAAATAAATAAATTTAAAATTATAATTTAATCAAAATAAATCATGATCATGCAAGACTATGTATAGAACTATTCTATTTTACAACTAGTCATGCATATTGTAGAACTTAGATCTATATTATTTAATTTTAATTTTTCTAATTTTAGATCTAATTAAATCTCATGTGACATCTAAAATCACTAATTATTAGATTAAAAATAAATAAAAATTAGATTTAAATAATTTAGAGAATCTGGCTCTAATACCAGTTGAAGAAAAAATCTTGATTTTTTGGATCAGGTTCGTTCAGATCTGATTGGATCAAGAGAGATATTTCAAAAATTTCTCTCAAGCATTTATATTAGATTTGAGATATTTTAAATTTAATTTTATAGATCTATAAATAAAAATAAAAATAAATTAAATCTAATTTAATTTATACCTTGATGTTGGGTAATCTGATTACCCTTTGATGATCCTACTGATTGCCTGAGATTCTAAATCTAGCCATGCAAGTGCCTGACCTCTATCGATATCCACTCAGACTGGATCTAAAGATCTTTTCCTTCTTTATCACTTCTACAAAAATTAGATCTCGATCTAATTTGAAAAATCTTCAAATCTCCTTTTGAAGATCAGCAGTTGTCTCTACAGCAATGCTGCCTTCTTCCTTTCTCGTCAGCTTTTTCGTGCCTGGATTGCACCAAACTAGAGCCCAACTTCTCTTGGGCATGGAGAGGAGAGAGAGGATCAAAAGATGGCATGGAGGAGGGAGAGAGGCAGCCTTGGGGCATGGGCTAAGAGGAACTCTCTAAAAGTTGGGTGCAGAAAGGGTTTATTTATGACCTTGCTGCGCCATGCAGTGCCACATCATCCCGACCAATCGCATTGCTTCATACAATCAAATCTAAATCTGATTGATGGGATGACATCACCTGATCCAATTAGATAAGAGCCCCACTAATTCATCCTTAGATGGCACCTAAGACTGGTCAAAGTCTATGGGTAAGGGTCACCTAAGTAGAGTCCAAGAAGCAACCTGGGGTCCCATCTATATGGGACACCAAGCGTCCCTATCCATGGGCGCATGCCTCCCTATGTGTGCACCCCTCTCCTTTTCAATTTTCAGTAAGGGGACAAGCTCCTATCTGCTCTCCAATAAGTGCATGATACATGGGCAGATGTCCAAGGATCAAAGGTCAACGTTTGACCAAAGTCAAAGGACAAGAATTAGCAGGTGATGAAAAATGGCAGGTGTTGTCTTAAATTTATCTCATAAATTAAGACAATCCTTTTTTAACTTGGACAAGCTTTAGTTAGACCAAGTAAAGGTACTTGAGTGAGCATAAACTCATTTGGCTCAGTCAACTTTTAATGATAATAAAAGAAGAACGTTAGGTTCAATCGTGTCCTAGCACGATTTCCTTGAACCTAATTGAATCTAATTCAAATCAATTGAACTGGATTAGTTCAATTGATGATATCCAGATCCAAACCCTTGTTTGTGTGATCCAGTTAGGTTCAGTTCTATATGGTAATGGGATATGTCATGATCTCCATCATCGACATCATCGAAACTCCTTTCGATGGATCAGAACTCTTCTGATTCAGACAACTAGAATGATCGATCATCTAAATCATTCTAATTGCTCCCAAAATCCACCAGTGACACCTAGCAGTATATGGTGGCAAACCATCAAAACTAAAAATGAACCTCTTGGTGCAGCTACTTGTGTGATTAAGTTCTTCTATCTTGAGCCCCGATCAGATTAGGGTTAAGGTGAACTCGTCAAACCCTAATTTCTATCATATGATTTAATCATTCGATTCAAGTCCGATGTGAAAATCTTAATAGAAACTCTTTCTATTATTTCACTCTGCCATGGCCATGGGCTTATGGACTTGATTCTCATGATCATCATAGGGCTGCTCCTCATCCACCGAGGTAGATAGATTTCCATCTTGGTGCAATCCAATTCCTACAATGAACATGCTATAGCCAACATACACCTCAGGATTTCGAATGGCTAGGAGACCGAGTCATGGTGTAGTCAAACTATAACACCCTCAAGGTGAACTGCCGATGCACCTCAGGTCAAAGAACCAGACACACCACTGCAGCATCGAGTCAGTCATCGATGAGAAGGTAGACTTCCTTATGACTACTCGAGGTGGTCACGCTCAGTGCCCTCATTCTCTAACGAGTGTCTGTACTCTTGCTCTGGTGTCTCTACACCATAGATTCAAGACTCATCTACTATGAAGAAGTGATTGTATACTAATCTTCCAGATCAATCACCATCCTCATGATGATCCTACGGTCAGGAGCATTTTATGAGTTAATAATAAAAATTCTTGTCTTAAATTTTTAACTCTTAAAAATAAGAATTATCATTATCATTAACTCAAGGGATGTATCATAGATACTAAATATATATTTATGATAGAAAATAATCTATTTTATTATTTATAATCAAAATTATAATTTTGCCCCTAGAAGTATATTATAAGTGTCAGCCAATTTTGACTTCTTGAGCACACATATCTAATAAACAAGACCAGATACTATATGTTGGGCTCGATGTCTGATGAGCTTCAGCACCAACATGAAGATATCAAAATTTCTCGTCAAATTTTGGCTCACTTACAAGAGATGTTTAGTGAACGGAGTTACGCAGCCAAGTATCAAGTCACTAAATGACTATTCAAGGCTAAAATGCATTGTGGGCAGTCAGTCCATGATCATTATCTGATGATGATCAAGAATTTGGAAGAGCTTGAGAAACTCAGAGTGAAGTTGGACTGGATCTGTAGAATAATATAATTCTACAATCTTTGACTGATGCATATGAGCAGTTCATCATGAACTATCATTTGCATAAATTATAAAATTTTCTGGCCGAGCTTATGAATATGCTAGTTACTACTGAGCTTTCTTTGAAAGGTTCTAAAGGCTCAGTGCTTGTTATGGAACGTACTTCTTCTAAGAGAAAATCTTTTGAAAATAAGAAGTTTATAAAAAAGCAGAAGGTAGAAAGAGGAAAGAAGAAAAGGCAGAGCTAGAAATGAAAAACGTTGACAAAAGAAAGTATTTTCATTGCAATACTGATGGCCACTGGAAGCGAAACTACCCTACTTACCTGGCCATCCTAAAAAATAAGGAGGCAGGTCCTTCTAGAGGTATGCTCATTATTGAGTCTAATCTAATGGTTTCTTCTACATCCAGTTGGATGCTTGACTCTGATTCTAGTGCTTATTTATGCACTTCCATACAAGATCTTGAGGACAGCAAGAGGCTGAGGGATGGTGAGATGATCCTATGCATCAAAAATGGAGCAAGAGTTGTTACTGTGGTCATGAAAATATACCCTCTTTGACTACCATCTGGTTTAGACTTAGTATTAAAAGATTGTTATTTTGTGCCTGCAGCAAGTAGAAAATTGATTTCTATTTCATGCCTAGCACTAGAAGGCTATGTAATTAGTTTTCTTAAGGACCATTGTAACATTCTTTATGAAAGAAATAAAATTGCAAGTGGTTTTCTTATAAACGGTCTTTACTAGTTACATATTGATGTATCTACTTTTAATATCGAGCAAAATGTTAATGCCATGAAATGACTTAGGGATAGTCCAAATGATAGGTATTTATGGCACCTAAGACTAGGTCATATAGCAGAAGATAGGGTTAACAAGTTGGAGAAAATTGGGCTATTGTGTCCATTAACTTTTGAGTCATATCCAATTTGTGAATCTTATCTTCATGGCAAAATGACTAAGCTCCCTTTTATAGGACATAGGGAAAGGGCCATGGATCTTCTTGCCCTAGTATATACTGATGTGTGCAGCCCATTTGATGTGCCGGCTAGAGGTAACTTTGTCTACTTCATAATCTTTATCGATGATTTATCTAGGTATGGATATGTGTATCTTATGTTCTGAAGCTTTTGAAAAATTCAAGAAATTCAGACATAAAGTAGAAAAGCAAACTGAAAAATTCATTAAGGTTCTTCGATCAGATCAAGGAGGTGAATATCTTAGTTGAGAATTTTTGGACTATCTTAAAGAAAATGGCATAGTCTCTTAATGGACTCCAGCTGGAACACCTCAACTCAATGGGATTTTAGAATGGAGAAACCGAATTCTATTAGATATGGTTCGATCCATAATAAGCTTCATAGATCTTCCTGATTTTCTTTAGGGACATAGTTTGTTAAGTACAATATACTTATTGAATAGGGTTCCTACTAAAATCGTTCCTACCACACCATATGAGATATGGCATGGTAAGAAACCAAGTCTGAGTCATCTTAAAATTTGAGATTGTCCGGCTCATGTCAAAAGACAACAAGCAGACAAGTTAGACTTTTGGTTCTTTAGAGCTCAATTTATAGGATATCCTAAAGAGTCAATAGGATATTATTTCTATATTCCAGAAGATAGAAATATGATTGTGAGTCGACATACCATCTTTCTTGAAAAATAGTTTATTCAAGATAGCGGCATCGGAAAGTAGATCAAGCTCGAGAAGAAAGTCTCATAAGAGCAATGAGCTAAGGACCAAATGGAACCAAATCAGGTTGAGCCAATACAATCACTACATCCTCCATCTCGTAGATCAAAAAGGATTTTCCATCCACCTGAGAGGTACTTAGGTACTATTTCAGAAGAGGTAAAGAAAATGTTCCTTATAGGTAATGGGGTTCATGGTGATGATCCCAAAACCTATAATAAGGTGACATTAGATATCGACTCTGAGAAATGGTTAGAGGCAATGAAGTCAGAAATTGACTCGATGTACTCAAACCAAGTCTAGACCTTGGTAGATCCATCAGAAGGTATAGTACCTATTGGGTGTAAATGGATCTACAAGAGAAAGATTGGTGCAGATGAAAATGCAAAGACATTCAAAGCTAGATTAGTGGCAAAAGATTATAGCCAACACAAAGGCATTGACTATTAGGATACATTTTTGCTAGTTGCTATGCTTAAATCCTTCCATACCTGGCAAATGGATGTGAAAATGATATTCTTAAATGGATATCTTGAGGAAGATATCTATATGGAACAGTTGCTAGATTTCACATCCAGTGACACTGATCATAAAGTATGCGAGCTGCAAAGGTCCATATATAGACTTAAGCAAGCATCTCAAAGTTGGAATACTCATTTTAATGATGTAATCAAATTATTTGGTTTCATCAAGAATGAGGAGGAACCATGTATCTTCAAAAAGGTCAGTGGGAGCACTATTGTCTTTCTCGTACTGTACGTGGATGATATCCTCCTTATTGGGAATGATATTCTCATATTGAGCATAGTTAAAATATGGTTATCCAAAGAATTCTTCATGAAATACCTAGGAGAAACATCCTATATTCTAGGAATTAAGGTCTATAGAGATAGACTGAATAGGATGCTAGGACTTTCACAGAAGATGTACATAGAAGAAATGTTAAAGAGGTTTAGCATGAAAAACTCTAAGAGAGATTTGGTACCCTTCAGACATGGTATTCATCCTTCTAAGAAGATGTGCCCTAGCACACCTGAGAAAATAGAACGCATGAGCAAAATCTCTTATGCTTCAATAATAGGGAGCCTTACGTATGCCATGTTATGTGTACGACCTGATATAGCCCATGCTGTGAGTGTCACAAGCAGATATCAATTGAATCCAGGTGAAGAACACTGGACTTCTATGAAATATATCCTTAAGTACTTGAGAAGAACTAAGGATATGTTGTTGGTTTGTGGTAATGGAGAACTCCAAGTTTAAGGATATACAGACTCGAATTTTATATCTAATGTTGATGATCGAAAGTCGACATCTGAGAGTTTGTCTGTGTGTAATGGTGGTGCTATCAGTTGGAAGAGTTCCAAGTAGATAGTGATAGTAGATTCCACCATGAAAAAAGAATACATCATTGCATCAGAAGCTGCGAAGGAGGCATTTTGGTACAAAAAGTTTGCCATAGAGATTGGAGTGATGCCATCAGATGCCATTCATCTATATTGCGACAACAATGGTACCATAGCCCTTGCAAAGGAGTTGAGGTCTCATCAGAAAAAGCACATCAAGCGATAATACCACCTCATCTACGATCGAGAAGAATTACGTCGAGGTCAAGAGAGTCAACTCCGTAGATAATGCGGCAGATCCATTTACAAAGCTATTGGACTAGCAGAAGATCAAAGCCCACCTTGAGAAGATGGGACTTAGATTTGTAGCTAATTGACTTTAGGTCAAGTGAAAGTTTTTTAGATATGTGTGCCCTAGAAGCCAGAATTGGCTGACACTTGTTATACACTTCTAAGAGTAAAATTATAATTTTAATTATAAATAATAAAATGGATTATTTTCTATCATATTGTGTATATAGTGTCTATGATACATCCCTTAAGATTGATGGTAATGATAATTCTTATTTTCAAGAGTTGAAAATTCAAGACAAGAATTTTCATTATTAACTCATACAATGCTTCCGACCATAGAATCATCATGAGGATGATAATTGATCTGGAAGGTTGGTGTACAATCACTTCTTTATAGTAGATGAGTTTTGATTCTATGATGTAGAGACATCAGAGTAAGAGTATAGGTACCGTTAGAGAATGAGGGCGCTAAGCGTGACCACCTCGAGCAGTCATAAAGAAGTCTACATTCTCATCGATGACTGGCTCGAAGCTATAGTGGTGTGTTTGGTTTTTTGACCTGAGGTGCATCGACAGTTCACCTTGAGGATGTTATAGTTTGACTACACCATGACTCGGTCTTCTAGCCATTCTGAATCCTGAGGTGTATGTTGGCTATAGCATGTTCATTGTAGAAATTGCATCGCACCAAGTGGAAATCTATCTACCTCAGTAGATGAAGAGCAGTCCTATGATGATCATAAGAATCAAGTCCATAAGCCCATGACCATGGCAGAGTGAAATAATAGAAAGATTTTCTATTAAGGTTTTCACATCGGACTTGAATCAAATGATTAAATCATATGACAGAAATTAGGATTTGATGAGTTCACCTTAACCCTAATCTGATCGAGGCTCAAGATAGAAGAACTTAATCACATAGGTAGCTACACCGAGAGATTCATTTTCAATTTTGATGGGTTGCCACCATATACTGCAAGGTATCACTGGTAGATTTTGAAAGCAATTAGAATGATTTGGATGATCGATCATTCTGGTTGTCTGAATCAGAAAAGTTCTGATCCATCAAAAGGTGTTTCGATGATATCGATAATAGAGATCATGACATATCCCATTATCATACAGAACTGAACCTAACTAGGTCACACAAATAAGAATTTGGATCTGGATATCATCAATTGGACTAACCCGGTTCAATTGATTTGAATAAAATTCAATTAGGTTAAAAGAAATTATCCTAGCACACGATTGAGCCTAATGTTTTCTTTCAATTATCATTTTAAGTTATCTCGAATGAGCCAAATATGTTTATGCTCACTTAGGTACCTTTACTTGGTTTGACTGAAACTTGTCTAAGTCAGAAAAAGATTGTCTTAATTTATGACATAAATTTGAGACAACATCTGCCATTTTCCATCACCTGCTAATTTTTGTCTTTTGACTTTGATCAAACGTTGACCTTTGACATTTAGACATCTGCCCATGTATCATGCATCCATAGAAGATTGATTTTGGATTAGTCAACCTACTAAAAAGTAGGTGGACCAGGAGCACATGCCTAGGGAGGCATGCGCCCATGGATAGAGGCGCCTGGAATTCCATACAGATGGGACTCTAGTTACTTCGAGATTTCTACCTAGGTGGCGCCAAAGATTAAACTTTGACCAGTCTCAGGCGCCATCTAAGGATGATTTAGAGGGGCTCTTATCTGATTGGATCAGATTATGTCATCCCACTAATCAAATTTAGATATGATTGCACGAAG
Source organism: Cocos nucifera (assembly GCA_006176705.1). Taxonomy (NCBI): domain Eukaryota; kingdom Viridiplantae; phylum Streptophyta; class Magnoliopsida; order Arecales; family Arecaceae; genus Cocos; species Cocos nucifera. The sequence goes on along the minus strand of QRFJ01002029.1, from coordinate 48,683 downwards.
TGACGTGATTGGTCGGGATGATGTGGCACTGCATAGCGTAGCAGGATCTATATAAACCCTATCTGCACCTAGTTTCAGAGAGCTTAGATAATTGCCCATGCCACAAGGCTACCCCTCTCCCTCCTCCATGCCATCTTCATGTCCCCTCTCTCCTCTCTATGCCCAAGGGGATTTTGGCTCTAGTTTGGTGTGATCCAGGCAAGAGAAAGATGACGAGAAAGGAAGAAGGCAGCACTGCTGCAAGAGACGATACCCAATCTTCAAAAGAAGTTTTGAAGATCCTCTAAATTTGATCCAGATCTGATATTTGGAGAAGTGATAAAGAAGAAAAAGATCTCTAGATCCAGCTCGAGTGGATATCGGTAGAGGCTAGGCACTTGCGTGGCTAGATCCAGAATCTTAGAAAATCAGCAAGATCATCATAGGATAATCTGATTATCCAACAGCAAGGTACAAAATTAAATTAGATCTATAAAATCAGATTTGATTTGGATTCAATTTTTTTTTTTTTTGAAATATCTCTCTTGATCCAATCAGATCTGAACGAACTTGACAAAAAAAACTGAGATTTTCCCTTCACCTATGCCTCATGGCTCCTAAGGATGAAAAGAAGAAGAAGAAGAGAAAACAAAAGAAAAAGAAAGCATTAATTAAGGGAGAGCGAAGTAAAGAAATGAAAAATGAAAAGAAGGAAGAAGGTGCTACAAATCTTTGCCTCATGACCAATGAAGATGAGGTAAATTCAGAGAACTCTTTTTAATTTACATTTGATGAATTATATGAAGCCTTTAATGATTTAATGAATGAATATATAAATTTAAGGCTGAAAAATGAAGAGCTTAAAAGATCAAATCTTCTTTTAAATGATGAAAAGAATAATTTTTTGAGTGAAAAAGATCTTTTGAAAAAAATAAATTCTTTGGCTAAAGAAAAGAATGTACTTTTTAAATCTAAAAAATCTTTAGTTGAGGAAAATATTAAGTTGAAAAAAAAATTCAAAAAATCAAAACATTACATTGAAGAGAAAGAAAAATTATTAGAAGAAAAGAAATCTCTTATGGAAGAAAATAAAAAATTGAGAAAAGAGATTGAAAACTTGAAGCCCATGCTTGAAAAATTTATAATTGGATCTCAAAAGCTTCAAGCAATTTTAGATAATCAAAAGATCATTTTTGATAAAGCAAGAATTGGTTATAATTCATTGAGAAAATAGAAATTTGTCAAAAATATGTTTAGCAAAGCTTCATTTGAAAATCATTCAATTACATGTTTTAAATACAACAAAGTAGGCCATAAAATTTTTGAATGTAATTTTAAAAGAATTGGCCAAAATTTGATTAAACAAATTTAGATTCTAAAGAAAATCTTGAATACTAACTCCTATGGACCCAAGATGACTTGGATACCAAAAATTATTAAATGACTTTGTAGGTGCACTAAGGATCCAAATGAAATGAAAGGAAGAAAATTTTTATGGATGCCTTGGAAATGAAAAGAGATGGGTATTGATGCATGGTATAATCTAAATTTTTTTCTCATATCATACCATCAATGATTGTTAAAGTTATTTTGATTAAATCTATTGATTTTAATATAATTTCATATTATGTTTACTTGCTTATTCTCTTAAAATTTCATTTAATTTTAAAATAGATTTGTTTGCAAAAGTAAGAGGGACAAAATACCAAAGATAAAATGATTACTAACTTGGTATCCATCAAATTTAAAAATCTGAGCTTAAAAGTCAAATTTATATTAATTAAGATTAATGTGGTATCAATTAGTTATGCTTAATTTGAAAGAAAAAGAGGGAGAAAGTTGGAAAGTAAATTAATCTAACCATAAATATAAAAAATAGAGGAAGAGATATTTTCTAATTTAATTTGATTAAAAATTTTAATTAATTTAAGTCAAAAAAAATGAAATATGAACTTAAATTCTCAATAAACTTCTTTATGATCTTCTTAAATTGAGCTTTTAGGTATTTATTCAATTTAATATGCATGCTTTTGTTTATCAAATCATTTTTGATAACTCTTTGGAGTGAAAAATGAGTTTGAGATATATTCTTACTTCAAATAGATTGATTTTGATACATTCTTATAATTTTGAAGCTCATTGATAAATATAATACTAAACTTTTCATGTGCCAACCTTTAAACTTGATTTGCATAATCATTTTTGGCAAATGATTTGAGCTAAATTAATTTTTTTACATATTCTTTCTAAAAAATAAATTTTTAAACTCAATTTTGAAACTCATTTAAAAATTCAAATTTGATCCTAAATTTATGATGTGTATTGCAAAATCCTTATGAATTATTTATTTTGAAATAATTTTTACTCAAAGCAATGAATTTGAAAATATGACTATCTTTTGCTTTGATACTATTCATTTTTCTTTTCTCAATATATCTCTGATACATATCTTTTTTAAGCTTAATTGACTGAATTTTTTAAAGAAAATGAAAGATTGAATATTAAGTATATACTATGCTTGATTTCATATGCAAATATTTTGAAAAACTCTATTTCTCTTAAAGCTTAAAAGTGCATATTTGGAAATCTGATTAAAGATCATACTCAGTCGAAAAGGGGAGAGCATATAATACTTAAATTCAAGCTAATTTCTAAAATAAAAATAAATATTTGAAACTTATTTTGAGTCAAAGGATAAATTTTCAAAAGGGAGATGATTCATTTAAATTGATTTCATGAATTTAATACATCTCTCAATTTAATGCTTTGATGTTGATTTTGATGACTTCTTATTTTTTTCCATGAGCTTTTTGAAGTTGTCAAAAAGGAGGAGAAGTATGTTGAGTATATGAAATATGTATGTACTAATGATGTGCAATAAATTATAGGCTCACTAAGAATTCTTTCATGAAGTTTAATTTATTGTTCTTGTCTTGAGTCACATTAGTTTCTTTAGCATAAACTCAAAGTTTTGCCATCATGAAAAAGGAAGATATTGTTGACCCCATGATTGATTTTGATGATTTCCAAATCTTGAGTATATTATGTATCTAATCATGTGTTTCAAGAATGTGTGTAGGACTTTCAAGTGCTTAAAATGAAGAAATTATCCATAGAAGAAATCCCCTCACAAGAAGAAAAGTCAAAAAAAAGAATAATTTTAAATGCTCAAATAAAGCTCAAATAATAAGTTTTTGAAAGCCTCAATGGTAGGAAAGACCATAAAAATCAAGATGGAAGAAGTCCTCAAAAGTTGAAGATAAAAAGCCATTTATGCAGAAAAATATGCAGAATTTTTGAATGCTGAAAACTTAGATGACCTAGTGAAAAACTGAGCTGGCTCAGTACTTAGTCGGCTCAGTGAAAAACTTAGACAGTTCAATCTCAGAAAATAGAAAAATAGAAAGCTGATTTTTGAAGTAAACTGATACTGAGCCGATCTTGTGACTATAACGGCTAGTCTTTTAGAACTTTAACTTTTCATCCACAACAACTCTTAACGGCTATTTTCTATTCTCCAATGGCTAGATCACCTCCAGAAGTCTATGTTAGTGACTTGTAATGGTAGAAAACCTTTGGAGTATATAAGGAAATACTTGGAGCATTAAGAAAAAGCTTTTAAAGAGTATATTGAGCATTCTTTAAGAAAGCTAAGGAGTGAGTTGAAAAGAGAAGAGAAGGAATTGTTTTTAGAGTGATCCTTTATCCTTCCACTATAAATTATCCTCAAGCAAGTAAGAGCAAGAGTGAAGAGAATCTAGGGGCCTCACAATCTCTCAATCATTCAAGGAGAAGAAATCAAGCTTACAAGCAATGCGACTTAAATCTTCTTCTCTTGTGCTTCAAAGAGTTTGTTTTATTTTGTATTCTTCTTTTTTTTTCAAATTTCTTGGGGTGAGAAACTTGGGTTGGTCCAAGCCTTGAGTTGGACGTTGTATTGATTTAATTGGTGAGCCAAGGGTAAAACCAATCATGGTTGATTTTTAGTCCGGAGAAAAATAATCACTTGTAAGGTTTTGGTTAGTGATCTGGAAAAAACCAACTGGGTTGATTGTGAGCCTAGAAAAAAATCTTATTTGGTTTTGGTTGGTGATCCAAAAAAATCAATTGGATTTGATTGTGAGCTCAGAAAATAATCAGACTGTAATTCTTGCTGAGAATTATAGTTGAATTCTCAAGGGATATACTTGGAAAGTGGACGTAGGTACTGAGTTTGGCATCGAACCACTATAGAATTTATGTTTGTGATTGTATGCTTTTGCTCTATTGCTTTTATTTCTAATTTACATTATTTAGTATTTTAGTTTCCATACACTATCTCAAATCTGTTGTTGCTTATGTCATACACATCTCAACCACACCACTTAAGTTAAAATCAAGCATACATCATAAGCTTGAGATTTAAAATACCGAATTCACCCCCCCTTCTTGGGTATCCATCCTTAGGCAATACACACATTAGAGTTCACAATCTGATCGGATGGTTGATCAGCGATTTAGAATCATTCTAGAGTTAAACGATCAATATGATTGATATTTAACCTAGCGCAAGTGTTGTAGGAGGATCAATTAGTAAGTTGATTATTATTTAGTTTAATTTGATTAAATCAGATGGCTAAAATTAAGTCCAATTAAATATAATTTAATTAGATTTAGTTTGGGCTCGATTGGATTAAGTCCAATTGGCTTATTGGATAAGCCAAGTGCAAAGAAGAACTAGTCCTAGTTCAATTAGAACTTGGGTCAACCCAATTTCTAATTGAATTAAAAATTAAATTAGAATTAAATATAATTTAATTTTATTTAATTAGGTTCTTAATTGGATTAATATTTATTTTAATTGGATTAAATAAATTTTGATTTTATTTGGTCTAATGATCAAGTTGGACCAAGTCAAATTGAAAGTCCTAATGAGACTAGGACTTGTATCAACCCAATCTCTAATTTAATTAAAAAGTAAATTAAAATTAAATTAAATTAAGATTTTGGTTGGACTAAGATCTATTCTAATTGGGTTGAAATAAATCTGATTTAATTTGGTTAAAATATTTTGTTTGATCAAGTCAAATTGAAAGTCCTAGTATGACTAGGACTTCCCTCCTTGCTTCACCTTAGCTCCAATGCCCCCCCACTCCTATTTTTTAGGATTTTTTTATGGAAAATCCTCTTCCCAGGCCCTCTCATGCATGCCCTTCTCTTCCTCTCCTATTTATTTGGGAATTAGTTAAGGACCAAGTCAATAGATGGAAGGTTATTGTGGTATTGGACTCTATATGATAGAATCCCAACAAACATTGACTCTTTCCTTGTGTGCTACCCCATCCTGATTTCTTTTATGATTTTCATGGTGAAAAGAGGATTTTTGTGCACCCTTTTGTGGTTGTCCATGGCATGGGATGAGGACAGGGTGCCCAAGTGTTGGGCATCACAACAATTTGAAGGGAAATCCTGATTTTTCGGACCAAGTTCGTTCAGATATGATCGAATCAAGAGATATATTTCAAAAATTTTTCTCTTTGATCCATAATTAGATCTAGGATGTTTCAATTCTGATTCTTATTATTCTAATAATTAAAATAAAATTTAGATAAATTAAATCAATTTTAATTTACCTTGATGTAGGGTAATCCTATTATCCGTTGATGATCCTATAAGCACGGAAGGTTCTGGATTTAGCCAGCAAGTGCCTGCCTCTACCAGTATCCACTCAGACTGGATCTGAAGATCCTCTTTTTCTCTATCATGTCTCTAAAAATTAGATCTGAATCTAATTTGGAGGATCTTCAAAACACCTTTCGAAGATCAGCAGTTGTCCTTTACAGCAGCGCAGCCTTCTAGCTTTCTGTCGCCTTTCTTTCTTCTGGATTGCACCAACTAGATCCCAAACTACTTTGGGCATGGAGAGGAGAGGGAGGAGATGGGCTTGGCATGGAGGAGGGAGAGACAAACACCTTGGTGGTATAGAGAATTCAATTCTTTTGAGTTGGGTGCAGGGTCTTATTTATAGACTATGCGTGATTCCAACTCCTCTTCTTCCCAACCAATCACAACCCTTTGTGAAATCAAATCTAAATCTGATTGGTGGAAATAGAGTCCCCTGGATTCATCTTAATGGCCTAAGACCAGTCAAACTTGGTTCTTAGGAGAAGTCTAATCGAATCAAAAAAGGAGATGGAGTTTTCCAACAGGGACTCCTAGGCGTCTCCAGCTTGGGCACACGCAAGGGTGGCTGCGCCTCCTTCTTGCAGTTCTGGAGGGGGACAAGCCCCCACAGCTCTCCAATAGGTGATGACACATGTGACAGAAGTAAAGTGTCAATGGTCAAATTTGATAAGTCAAAGGTCAACTTTTGACCAAAGTCAAAGGAAGAAATGCAGATGACCAAAAAATGGAGTATTTCTTACAAAATAAGACAACCTTTTGATTGGAAGGCTCCATTCAGACCAAGTGAAGGCCTCTATCGAGACAAACTTCTTTGGCTAGTAAGGACAACTATTTATGATGTAAAAGAAGAACGTTAGGTTAATGAGTGCTAGCAATTTTCTTGAAACCTAATTGAATCTCATTCAGATCAATTGAACTGGATTCAGTTAATTGATGATCACCAGATTCAACTTATTTGTGTGACCAGTTAGGTTCAGTTCTATATGATAATGGGATATGTCATGATCTCTATTCATCATCGAAACTTCTTTCGATGGATCAGAACTCTTTTGATTCAAACAGCTAGAATGATCGATCATCTAAATCATTCTAATTGCTCCCAAAATCCACCAGTGACACCTAGCAGTATATGGTGGCAACCCATCAGAGCTGAATGTGAACCTCTTGGTGCAGCTACTTGTGTAATTAAGTTCTTCTATCTTGAGCCCCGATCAGATTAGGGTTTAGGTGAACTCGTCAAACCCTAGTCTCTGTCATATGATGTAATCATTTGATTCAAGTCCGATGTGAAAATCTAAATAGAAACTCTTTCTATTATTTCACTCTGCCATGGCCATGGGCTTCTAGACTTGATTCTTATGATCATCATAGGGCTGCTCCTCTACCACCGAGGTAGATAGATTCCATCTTGATGCAATCCAGTTCCTACAATGAACATGTTATAGCCAACATACACCTTAGGGTTTCGAATGGCTAGGTAACCAAGTTATGGTGTAGTCAAACTATAACCTCAAGGTGAACTATCGATGCACCTCAGATCAAAGAACTAGACACACCACTACAGCATCGAGTCAGTCATTGATGAGAAGGTAGACTTCCTAATGACTACTCGAGGTGGTCACGCTTAGTGCCCTCGTTCTCTAACGAGTACCTGTACTCTCGCTCTGATATCTCCACACCGTAGACTCAAGACTCATCTACTAAAGAGAAGCGATTGTACACCAACCTTCTGGATCAATCACCATCCTCGTGATGATCCTATGGTCGGGAGCATTTTATGAGTTAATAATGATTATTCATGTCTTAAATTTTCAACTCTTGAAAATATGAATTATCATTACCATTAACTCAAAGGATGTATCACAGACACTAAATACACATATGTGATAGAAAATAACCCATTTTATTGATTTTAGTTAAAATTATAATTTTGCCCCTAGAAGTGTATTACAAGTGTCAACCAATTTTGGCTTCTAGGAAACATATATATCTAACACAACTTGCCATATATGGTCCTATCTTGTCCAAAAATTTGACCTAGACAAGGCTCTTCCATAACTTATTATTTAAAATAAATTTTTAATTAAATTTTTTATGAAGCATAGAACTTTGAGAGATGATTTGGGTGTGTGAAAATCAGAGGGAAATGATTCTTGGGTGTTAAGATTCAATAGACACAAAACTGTGTCTAGGTGAAAGCAAAGAGAAGAAGAAGAGGGTCTTCTTCTAGGATTGCTGTATTCACCTCTTTTCTTCCTCTTTCTTTGAGTTTTCTAAAAGTGTCTCATATTTGAAATCCTCTCTCCTTCTTCTTCTCTTTGAAAGAGTCTAAATCTAGAAGGAGGCATCTGATTGACCATCGAAGAAAGATCAGCACAGTACTAGCATACTGTGTTGATTTCCTACATCAGAATTTCTGATCGTGCTCGTGGGCTTATGTGGATAACTCCTAAAGGTCGGATGCATGTACGGCTCATAACTTCATCCTCAAGCCTGGATTAGCAAGTTAGAATGTCTAACTTGCACAAGTAATAGATCTGATCTATTGATTTCTTACCTGTATTAGATGTAGTGTAGATCTAGGTTGATGTGATCAACCTTTTCTTCCCCTTTTATATTTTTAATTTTTGATTTAATATCATACCATGATCATATAATAGATTTAAGATCTAGGTATTTAATATTTATTTAAATAAATATTTAATTTATTTAATCTTTTGCTGTCTGATCATGAAAAAATTTCAAGATTTACCCATGAAATCCTAGATCTTATTGCTTCACTCTTGGACCTGATCTCTGTGAAAATACTCAGATCCCATCTGATTTTGACACCAAAAATCAATCTGAAAGGTGGCGGCATGAGTAGATAAGGAAGAGTCCACTATGCCTAGGACTCTTCCCTGAAGAGTTTGATCCAAATCAAACTCTATCAAAATATAATTTAGATATCTCCAAAAATCATAAAATTTAGTACACCTGATGTATGACTCATGTCCTATCACATATCCAAAAATCAAATTAAAAAGATTTTCAAATAATTTTTTAGAAGTCTCTAATCAGGTGACCCTCAATTCTATAAATTAGGTCAACTTTTGACCCTAGTCCAATTTGACTATGAATGGATTTAATTTCTATAATTAATTTGATCTAGACTTATTCTAGTTAGATGAAAATTAATCCATTTAAAATACAAGAATGAGTCAAATTAAATTTGACTCAGTTGTGATGAATCAAAAAGATTACAAAAGAAAAAAGTCTGGCTCAATCGTGTGCTAGCATGATTACCTTGAACTTGATTGGATCTAATCCAAATCAATTAAACTAGATTAGCTCAATTGATGACATGCAGACCCAAACCCTTATTTGTGTGATCCAATTAGGTTCAATTCTATATGGTAATGAGACATGTCATGATCTCCATCATCGACATCATCGAAACACCTTTCGATAGATCAAAACTTTTTTTATTCATACAATTAGAATGATTGATCATTAAAATCATTCTAATTGCTCTCAAAATCCACTACTGATACCTAATAGTATATGGTGGCAATCCATCAAAATTGAAAATGAACCTCTCGGTGTAGTTACCTGTGTGATTGGGTTCTTCTATCTTGAGCCCCAATAGGATTATGGTTAAGGTGAACTCGTCAAAACCAATATCCATCATATTAATTAATCATTTGATTTGAGTTCAATGTAAAATTCTAATAGAAACTCTTTTTATCATCTTCACTCTGCCATGGCCATGGGTTTAAGAACTCAATCTCATGATTATCATAGGGCTACTCATCTATCGAGATAGATAGATCTCCTATTAGTGCAATGCAATTCCTACAATGAACATGCTATAGCCAACATACACCTCAGAATTTTGAATAGCTAGAAGATTGAGTTATGGTGTAGTCAAATTATAACACCCTCAAGATGAACTACCGATGCACCTCAGATCAAAGAACTAGACATACCACTGCAGTATTGAGCAAGTCATTGGTGAGAAGGTGGACTATCTTATGATTGCTCGAGGTGGTCATGCTCAGCACCCTCATTTTCTAGCGAGTACCTGTACTCTCACTTCGGTGTCTTCACACCATAAACTCAAGATATATCTATCCTAAGAAAGCTATCGTATATCAACCTTTCGGATCAATCACCATCCTCATGATGATCCTATGGTAGGGAGCTGTATATGAGTTAATTATTAAAATTCAAATCTCAAATTTTTAATTTTTAAAAATATGAATTAACATTACTATTATATATATGTGTGCCATAGAAGCCAGAATTGGCTGACACTTGTAATACACTTTTAGGGGAAAAATTATAATTTTAACTCTAAATAATAAAATGGATTATTTTCTATCACATATGTGTATTTAGTGTCTGTGATACATCCCTTGAGTTAATGATAATGATAATTCTTATTTGCAAGAGTTGAAAATTTAAGACAAGATTTTTATTATTAACTTATAAAATGCTCCTGATCGTAGGATCATCATGAGGATGGTGATTGATCCAGAAGATTAGTGTACAATCGCTTCTTTTTAGTAGATGACTCTTGAGTCTACAATATAGAGACACCGGAGTGAGAGTATAGGTACTCATTAGAGAATGAGGGTACCGAGTGTGACCACCTCGAGTAGTCATAAGGAAGTCTACCTTCTTATCGATGACTGACTCGAAGCTGCAGTAGTGTGTCTGATTCTTTGACCTGAAGTGCATCGACAGTTCATCTTGAGGGTGTTATAGTTTGACTACACCATGACTCAGTCTCCTAGCCATTCGAAACTCTGAGGTGTATGTTGGCTACAGCATGTTCATTGTAGGAATTGGATTGCACCAAGATGGAATCTATCTACCTCGGTGAATGAGGAGCAGCCCTATGATGATCATGAGAATCAAGTCCATAAGCCCATGGCCATGGCAGAGAGTGAAATAATAGAAAGAATTTCTATTAAGATTTTCACATCGGACTTGAATCAAATGATTAAATCATATGATAGAAATTAGGGTTTGATGAGTTCACCTTAACCCTAATCTAATTGGAGCTCAAGATAGAAGAACTTAATCACACAAGTAGTTGCACCGAGAGGTTCATTTTTAGTTTTGATGGGTTGCCACCATATACTGCTACGTATCACTAGCAGATTTTGAGAGCAATTAGAATAATTTAGATGATCGATCATTCCAGTTATCTGAATCAGAAGAGTTCTGATCCATCTAAAGAAGTTTCGATGATATCGATGATGGAGATCATGGCATATCTCATTACCATACAAAATTGAACCTAATTGGATCACACAAACAAGGGTTTGGATCTAGATATCATTAATTGGACTAATCCAGTTTAATTGATTTGAATTAGATTTAATTAGGTTCAAGAAAATCATGCTAGCACACGATTGAGCCTAACATTCTCCTTTTTCTATCATTAAATGTTGTCTTAACTAAGCCAAATGTATTTGTGCTCACTCAGGTACCTTTATCTGGTCTGATTGGAGCTTGTCCAGATCAAAAAAAGGGTTGTCTTAATTTATGAAATAAGTTTAAGATAACACCTGCCATTTTTCGTCACCTGCTAATTCTTATCCTTTGACTTTGGTCAAACGTTGACCTTTGACCTTTGGACATCTGCCCGTGTGTCATGCACTTATTGGAGAGTAGATAGGAGATTGTCGCCTTACTAGATTTTGAAAAGGAAGGGGTGCATGCCTAGGATGGTGTGCGCCCATTGATAGGGATGCCTAGAGTCCCATATGGATGGAACTTTAGGTTGCTTCTTGGATTCAAACTAGGTGACCCTCACCTATAGAATTTGACTAGTCTTAGGCACCACCTAAGGATGAATCTATGGGTCTCTCATCTAATTAGATCAGATGATGTCATCCCACCAATCAGATTTAGATCTAATTGAATGAAGCAACGTAATTGGCTAGGGTGATGTGGCACTGCATGGTGCAGTAGGGTTTATATAAAGACCTGTTTGCGCCCAACTTATATAGAACTTTTTCTTAGCCACAACCCAAGGCTGCCCCTCTCCCTCCTCCATGCCACCTTTCTGATCCTCTTTCTCCTCTCCATGCCCAAGGAAGTTGGGCCTTCAGATTAGTGCGATTCAAGCAAGAAAAGGCTGACGAGAAAGGAAGACGGTAGGACTGCTGCGAGACGACAACTGATCTTCAAAAGAAGTTTTGAAGATCCTCCAAATTAGATCTAGATATAATTTTTGAAGATGTAATAAAGAAGGAGAAGATCTCCAAATCCAGCTTGAATGGATATTGGTAGAGGCCTGATGCTTGCATGGCTAGATCCAGAACCTCAAGCTTTCAGCAGATCATCAACGGATAATCGGATTACCCATATCAAGGTAAAACTAATTTAGATTTAATTTAATTTAATTTTATTATTTATCATATCATAAAATAAGATCTAAAAAATATTAGATCTAATTTAGATCTAGGAAGAAAATTTTGAAATATACCTCTTGATCCAATCAGATTTGAAAGAACCTGATCCAAAAAATCAGGATTTCTCCTTTAACTGGTATCAGAGCCAGGTTTCCATAAAATTTATTTAAATCTAATTTAATCTAATAAATTAGTAATTTTATATATCACATGAGATGTAACTAGATCTAAAATTAAAAAATTAAATAATTAAAATTAATTAATCTAGATCTAATATGTATGAGATACATAACTAGACTAGGAATAGAATTATTCTATGTGTAGTCTAGTATAATCATAATTTTTATTTGATTAAATATGATTTTTAGGTCTATTTATTTACTATTTTTTGATCTTATTAATATTATAATTAGATCTAAAAATAGAAAATAAATTAAATTTAATTTATTCATATGAGATATGATAGTTGCATGTTTAGACTAGTTGTAGAATAGTTCTGCAAATAGGTCTAGATTAAATTTTATTTGATGAGATCAAATTTAAATTTAATATTTTAGATGATTATGAGATAATTTAGATCTGAAAAACATACATGGTATGATGTATACAAAACATGTTTTAATTAGATCTATTTTCTTATATGAGATATATGCTTAGATCTAATTAGTTTTTCTAGATTAGTTGTATTTCTGATTAAGACGTTCCCCTTGGTCATTCGATCATAAGAATAAAGTAGATTTAAAGATCCTCTCTTTCCATTCGATGGGGTGTTCTTATAATATGTAGGGGTGCTGCGCGCTTGTCCTTAATCAAAAATTGAAAACTTACTTTCTGCAAAACCCTAGATCCTAAAATCCTAGGATCTTATTTGCATGTTTATGAAATAAATAGGTCTAAAATTAAGAATTTTGAGATTTAAAATATATTCATAAAATTGGGTTCGGGCTTGGGTTGCTCAATTAGGTCTAGCGGTTGATCAAACCGAATCAAGAGTTGGTTAGATGGGATCAACAATGCTTAAATTGGCCAGCCTAATAGGATTAAGTCTGGGTCAAGATCGAGTCACATGAATGATCGATGAAGCTAAGACCTAATTAGGCTCAGTGGTTAGAGTCTGGATTGTTGGCTAACCTGATTGGTTCTGGCTCAATAATTTGATGTCTAAGGTAAGTTTGGCAGATACGATCGACTAATTTTTAATTAGAAGCTACTCGACTCGAATGCATTCTTATCGAGTTAATGGCATATCCCTTCCACCGGTCTCACTTACCTGGCCATATCTGTTGACTCAGTTCTGATCTGAGGTGGTCAATAATCCGAGCTAACCCATGCCACTAGGTTAGTCATAATTGTTATGACTATGACAAGTCTAGTTTAATGAGACCTGAATCAATTCTTCCTAAGAAAAGATTAAGTCTGAGGTCTTCCACCATTGTAGATGTGCGGGCCCTTCCCGGGGTTGATTGTTCTCGACTGGATACAGTGGCTCAGTTGCACCGAAAAGATGCAACCATGTCTATTAGGCATTGGATGCTATGGGCTGGAGGATGAGTTGGGCTCAATATTTTGGATACGGTGAGAGACTCAATTAGGAATCCAATCTGTGCAAATGGTGGGTCTGACTTAACTAAGGAGTGGATCAATATTCTGGATATGGTGAGATTCATGAATTAGAGATCAAGTTTGGGTGCACCATGATTAGAGAATCATTGAACAAGAGTTGTTCACTCATTGGCTAACCCATCACCAATAACTGTTAGGTGAGGTGATGAGTCAGTTGGTGAGACCGCACCACCCACTAGAAATCATTAATCATGGAGATTTTTGCATCTCTACAGAGGGAGTGTAGGGATCCAAAAAAATAGTGGGAGCTAATTTATTTAAAAATAAAATCCTCTAAATAAATTGGTCAAGTCTTAATTACAATATCTAACTAGAAACTTTGACTCTCTATAGGAAAAATGTCTGCGTCCAACCCATTAGCACGTATCCTGGACACACATAGACTGACCGGACCCAATTATAAAGATTGGCTCAGGAAACTTACAAAATTATTTTGGATTTCCGAGAAGTTAACTCATGTATTGGACCAGGACCCTCCCACCTTACCAGCTCGTCCATCCTGCTGAACAGAGAGCATCTCTGGAAAAAGTGGATAGGACGAAGATAATAAGGCCAGATACTACATGTTGGGCTCGATGTCTGATGAGCTTTCCAGCGCCAACATGAAGATATCAGGACTGCTCGCCAAATGTTGGCTCACCTATGCAGGAGATGTTTGGTGAACAGAGTCGCGCAGCCAAAGTATCAAGTCACTAAATGACTTTTTAAGGCTAAGATGCGTGATGGGCAGTCAGTCCAAGATCACTGTCTGATGATGATCAAGGACATGGAAGAGCTTGAGAAGCTCGGTGTGAAGTTGGACTTGGATCTGCAGAATGATATTAATTCTGCAATCCTTGACTGATGCATATGGGCAATTCATCATGAATTACCACATGCATAAACTTCAAAATTCCTTGGCCGAACTTAATGAATATGCTGGTTACCGCTGAGCTTTCTATGAAAGGTTCTAAAGGCTCAGTTCTTGCTATGGAATGGACTTCTTCCAAAGAGAAAGTCTTTTGGAAAGAAAGAAGAAGTCTGTGAAAAAGCAGAAGGTGGAAGGAGGAAAGAAGAAAAAGGCAGAGCTGAAGAAGAAGGCCGCTGATCAAAGGAAAAGTATTTCCATTGCAACAATGACGGCCATTGGAAGCGGAAACTGCCCTACTTACCTGGCCACCCTAAAGAACAAGAAGGAAGGTCCTTCTGGAGGTATGCTCGTTATTGAGTCTAACCTTTACGATTTCTTCTGCATCCAGTTGGGTGCTTGACTCTGGTTCTAGTGCTCATCTGTGCACTTCTATGCAGGGTCTTGAGGATAGCAGGAGGCTGAGGGATGGAGAGATGATCCTACGCATCATCAAAAATGGAGCAAGAGTTGCTGCCAGTGGCCGTGGGAACATACCCTCTTCGATTACCATCTGGTTTAGACTTAGTTTTAAAAGACTGTTATTATGTGCCTGCAGCTAGCAGGAATTTGATTTCTATTTCATGCCTTAGCATTAGAAGGCTATGTGATTAGTTTTCTTAAGGACCATTGTAACATTCTTTATGAAAGAAATAAAATTGCAAATGGTTTCCTTATTAATGGTCTTTATCAGTTACATATTGATGTATCTATTTTTAACTATCGAGCAAAATGTGAATGCCATAAAATCAAAATGACCTAGGGATAGTCCAAATGATAGATATCTATGGCACCTAAGATTAGGTCATATAGCAGAAGATAGGATTAACAAATTGGAGAAAAATTGGGCTATTGAGTCCATTGACTTCTGAGTCATATCCAACTTGTGAATCTTGTCTTCAATGGCAAAATGACTAAACTCCCTTTTGTAGGACATGGGGAAAGGGCCATGGATCTTCTTGCCCTAGTACATACTGATGTGTGCGGCCCATTTGATGTGCCGGCTAGAGGCAACTTTGTCTACTTCATAATCTTTACCGATGATTTATCTAGGTATGGGTATGTGTATCTTATGAGACACAAGTCTGAAAGCTTTTTTAAAAAGTTTCAAAGAATTTAGACATGAAGTAGAAAAGAAAATTGGAAAACCCATTAAGGTTCTTCGATCAGATCGAGGAGGTGAATACCTTAGTCGGGAATTCCTAGACTATCTTAAGAAAAATGGCATAGTCTCTCAATGGACTCCACCAGGAAATACCTCAACTCAACGGAGTTTCAGAATGGAGGAATCGGACCCTATTAGATATGGTCGGATCCATGATGAGCTTCACAGACCTTCCTGATTTTCTTTAGGGATACTGATTTGTTAACTTCAATATACTTACTGAATAGGGTTCCTTCTAAAATCGTTCCTACCACACCTATATGAGATATGGCATGGTAAGAAACCAAGTCTGAGTCATCTCAGAATTTGGGGTTGTCCGGCTCATGTCAAAAGACAACAAGCGGACAAGTTAGACTTTAGGTCCTTTAGAGCTCGATTCATAGGATATCCTAAAGAGTCATTAGGATATTATTTCTACATTCCAGAAGATCACAATGTGATTGTGAGTCGACATGCCATCTTTCTTGAAAAATAGTTTATTCAAGATAGCGGCATTGGAAAGCAGATCAAGCTCGATGAGAAAGTCTCACAAGAGCAACGAGCTAAGGACCAAATGGAACCAAATCAGGTTGAGCCAATCCATACACTACCTCCTCCACCTCGTAGATCAGAAAGAGTTTTCCATCCTTCTGAAGAGATACTTAGGATACTATTTCAGAAGGATGTAGAGAAAATGTTCCTTGTAGGTAATGGAGTTCATGGTGATGATCCCAAAACCTATAACGAGGCGATATCAGATATCGACTCCGAGAAATGGTTAGAGGCAATGAAGTCAGAAATTGACTCGATGCACTCAAACCAAGTCTGGACCTTGGTAGATCCACCAGAAGGTATAGTACCTATTGGGTGTAAATGGATCTTCAAGAGAAAGATTGGTGCAGATGGGAATGTGGAGACATTCAAAGCTAGATTAGTGGCAAAAGGTTATAGTCAATGCAAAGGCATTGACTATCAGGATACCTTTTTGCCAGTAGCTATGCTAAAATTCATCCGCACATTGCTTGCTATTGCAGCCTATTTTGATTATGAAATATGGCAAATGGATGTGAAAATGGCATTCTTAAATGGATATCTTGAGGAAGATATCTATATGGAATAGCCGCTAGGTTTCACATCCAGTGATGACTGATCACAAGGTTTGCAAGCTGCAAAGGTCCATATATGGACTTAAGCAAGCATCTCGGAGCTGGAATACTCATTTTAATGATGTGATCAAATTATTTGGTTTCATCAAAAATGAGGAGGAAGCCATGTATTCTTCAAAAAGGTCAGTGGGAGCGCTGTTGTCTTCCTCGTATTGTACGTGGATGACATCCTCCTTATTGGGAATGATATTCCCATGTTGACCACAGTTAAAATGTGGTTATCCAAAGAATTCTCCATGAAAGACCTAGGAGAAGCATCCTTTATTCTAGGAATTAAGGTCTATAGAGATAGACCGAATAGGATGCTAGGACTTTCACAGAAGATGTACATAGAGGAAGTACTAAAGAGGTTTAGTATGGAAAACTCTAAGAGGGGTTTAGTACCCTTCAGACATGGCATTCATCTTTCCAAGAAGATGTGCCCTAGCACACCTGAGGAAATAGAATGCATGAGCAAGATCCCTTATGCTTCAGCAATAGGGAGCCTCATGTATGCCATGTTATGTACACGACCTGATATAGCCCATGCTGTGAGTGTCACGAGCAGATATCAGTCAAATCCAGGTGAAGAACACTGGACTTCTATGAAATGTATCCTTAAGTACTTGAGAAGAACTAAGGATATGTTACTGGTCTTTGGTAATGGAGAACTCCAAGTCCAGGATATACAGACTCGAATTTTATGTCCGATGTAGATGATCGAAAGTCGACATCTGGGAGTCTACTTTTGTGCAATGGTGGAGCTGTCAGTTGGAAAAGTTTCAAGCAGATAGTGATAGCAGATTCCACCATGGAAGCAGAATACATCGCTGCATCAGAAGCTACAAAGGAGGCATTCTGGTACAAGAAGTTTACCGTAGAGATCGGAGTGATGCCATCAGATGCCATTCCTCTATACTGCAACAATAATGGCGCCATAGCCCTTGCTAAGGAGCCGAGGTCTCACCAAAAATCCAAGCACATCGAGCGGTGATACCACCTCATCCGCGATTACCTCGAGAAGGGATTACGTCGAGGTCAAGAGAGTCAACTCCGCAGATAATGTGGCAGACCCACTTACAAAGCCATTGGGCCAGTAGAAGATCGAAGCCCACCTTGAGAAGATGGGACTTAGATTTGTAGCCAATTGGCTTTAGGTCAAGTGGGAGTTTGTTAGATATGTGTGCCCTAGAAGCCAGAATTGGCTGACACTTGTAATACACTTCTAGGGGCAAAATTATAATTTTGACTATAAATAATAAAATGGGATTATTTTCTATCACATATGTGTATTTAGTGTCTGTGATACATCCCTTTGAGTTAATGGTAATGATAATTCATATTTTCAAGAGTTGAAAATTTAAGACATGAATAATCATTATTAACTCATAAAATTGCTCCTGACCATAGGATCATCACGAGGATGGTGATTGATCCGGAAGGTTGGTGTACAATCGCTTCTCTTTAGTAGATGAGTCTTGAGTCTACGGTGTGGAGACACCGGAGCGAGAGTATAGGTACTCGTTAGAGAACGAGGGCACTGAGCGTGACCACCTCGAGTAGTCATAAGGAAGTCTACCTTCTCGTCCATGACTGACTCGAAGCTGCAGTGGTGTGTCTG
Organism: Cocos nucifera; assembly: GCA_006176705.1. NCBI lineage: Eukaryota > Viridiplantae > Streptophyta > Magnoliopsida > Arecales > Arecaceae > Cocos > Cocos nucifera. Next base: position 30,214 of record QRFJ01002029.1, on the reverse strand, counting down.
GTTCTTTGACCTGAGGTGCATCGATAGTTCACCTTGAGGGTGTTATAGTTTGACTACACCATGACTCGATCTCCTAGCCATTCGAAACCCTGAGGTGTATGTTAGCTATAGCATGTTCATTGTAAGAATTAGATTGCATCAAGATAGAATCTATCTACCTCGGTGGATGAGGAGCATCCCTTTGATGATCATGAGAATTAAGTCCAGAAGTCCATGGCCATGGTAGAGAGTGAAATAATAGAAAGAGTTTCTATTATGGTTTTCACATCGGACTTGAATCAAATAATTAAATCATATGATAGATTTTAGGGTTTGACGAGTTCACCTTAACCCTAATATGATCGAGGCTCAAGATAGAAGAACTTAATCATGCAAGTAGCTGCACCGAGAGGTTCATTTTCAATTTTGATGGGTTGCCACCATATACTGCTATGTGCCACTGATGGATTTTGGGAGCAATTAGAATGATTTAGATCATCGTTCATTCCAGTTGTCTAAATCAGAAGAGTTCTGATCCATCGAAAGGAGTTTCAATGATGTCGATGATGGAGATCATGACATATCTCATTACCATTCAAAATCGAACCTAATTGGGTCACACAAATAAGGGTTTGGATCTAGATATCATCAATTGGACTAACCCAATTTAATTGATTTGAATTAGATTCAATTAGGTTCAAGAAAATCGAACTAGCACACGATTGAGCCTAACATTCCCCTTTTTCTATCATTAAATGTTGTCTCAACTAATCCAAATGTGTTTGTGCTCACTCAGGTACCTTTACCTGGTCTAACTGGAGCTTGTCCAGGTCAGAAAAAGGGTTGTCTTAATTTATGAGATAAGTTTAAGACAACACCTGCCATTTTCCATTACCTACTAATTCTTGTCCTTTGACTTTGGCGAAACGTTGATCTTTGACCCTTGGACATCTGCCCATGTGTCATGCACTTATTGGAGAGTAGATAGGGGATTGTCCCCTAACTAGATTTTGGAAAGAAAGGGGCACACGGTTAGGATGGCATGCACCCATGGATAGGGACGCCTAGAGTCACATACGGATAGGACTCCAGGTTGCTTCTTGGATTCAAACTAGGTGACCCTCACTTATAGACTTTGACCAGTCTTAGGCACCACCTAAGGATGAATCTATATGTCTCTCATCTGATTGGATCAGGTGATATCATCCCACCAATCAGATTTAGATCTGATTGAATGAACCAACGTGATTGGCCGAGGTAATGTGGCACTGCATGGCATAGCAGGGTCTATATAAAGATCGGTCTGCGCCCAACTTATATAGAAGTTTTTCTTAGCCACACCCTAAGGCTGCCCCTCTCCCTCCTCTATGCCACCTTTCTAATCCTCTGTCTCCTCCCCATGCCCAAGGAAGTTGGGCCTTTAGATTAGTGCGATTCAAGCAAGAAAAGACTAACGAGAAAGGAAGAAGGCAGCACTGCTACAAAGACGACAACTGATCTTCGAAAGGAGTTTCGAAGATCCTCCAAATTAGATCTAGATTTGATTTTTGGAGATGTGATAAAAAAAGAGAAGATCTATAGATCCAGCCCAAGTGGATACCAGTAGAGGCCAGGCGCTTGCGTGGCTAGATTCAGAACCTCAGGCTATCAGCAAATCATCAATGGGTAATCGGATTACCCATATCAAGGTAAAACTAATTTAGATTTAATTTAGTTTAATTTTCTTGTTTATCAGATCATAAAATTAGATCTAAAAAATATCAGATCTAATTTAGATCTAAGAAAATTTTTTTGAAATATACCTCTTGATCTAATCAGATTTGAACGAACCTAACCCAAAAAATTAGGATTTTTCCTTCAACTATTACCATTAACTCGATGGATGTATCAAAGATACTTTAAATACACACTATGATAGAAAATAACTTTTTTATTAATTTATAGTCAAAATTATAAAATTGTTCTTAGAAGTGTATTACAAGTGTTTAGCCAATCTGGCTTCTAGGGCACACATCTAACAAACTCCCACTTGACCTAAAGTCAATTAGCTACAAATCTAAATCCCATCTTCTCAAGATGGGTTTCGATCTTTTGCTAGCTCAATGGCTTTGTCAGTGGATCAGCCGCATTATCTATAGTGTCGACTCTCTTGACCTCAATGTATCCCTTTGAGGTAATCGCAAATGAGGTGGTATCGTCGCTCGATATACTTGAATTTGTGATGAGATCTCGGCTCCTTAACTAGGACTATGGCACCATAGTTGTCGCAGTATAGAGGGACGGCATCTTATGGCATCACTCTAAGCTCTGCGGCAAACTTCTTATACCAAAATGCCTTCTTTGCAGCTTTCGATGCAACGATGTACTCTGCTTCCATGATGGAATCTGCTATCATAGTCTGCTTGAAACTCTTCTAGCTAACAGCACCACCATTGCACACAAATAGACTTCTAGATGTCGACTTTCGATCATCTATATTAGACATAAAATCTGAGTCTGTATACCCTTGGACCTGAAGTTTTCTATTATCAAAGACTAGAAATATATCCTTAGTCATTCTCAAGTACTTAAGGATATATTTCACAGAAGTCCAGTGCTCTTCGCCTAGATTCGACTGATATCTACTCATGACACTTATAGCATGGGCAATATCAGATCACGTACATAGCATGGCATACATGAGGCTCCCTATTGCTGAAGCATAAGGGATCTCACTCATGCGTTCAATCTCCTCAGGTGTGTTGGGACACATCTTCCTAGAAAGATGAATGTCATATCTGAAGGGCACTAAACTCCTCTTGGAGTTTTTCATGCTAAATCTTTTTAGCACCTCCTCTATGTACATCTTCTATGAGAGACCAAGCATCCTATTTGGTCTATCCCTATAGATCTTAATTTGCAGAATAAAGAATGCTTCTCCTACATCTTTCATGGAGAATTCTTTAGACAACCATATTTTGACTGTGGTCAATATGGGAATATCATTCTCAATAAGGAGCATGTCATCCATGTACAGTACAAGGAAGACAACAACGCTCCTACTGATATTTTTAAAAGCATAGGGCTCTTCCTCATTCTTGATGAATCCAAATGATTTGATTACATCATTGAAATGAGCATTCCAACTCCGAGATACTTGCTTAAGTCCATATATGGACCTTTGCAGCTTACATACCCTATGATCATTATCACTGGATGTGAAACCTAACGGCTATTCCATATAGATATCTTCCTTAAGATATCTATTTAGGAATACCGTTTTCACATTCATCTGCTATATTTCATAATCAAAATAAGTTGCAACAACAAGCAATGTACGGATGGATTTGAGAATGGCTACTGGCAAAAAAGTATCCGATAGTCAATGTCCTCGCACTAACTATACCCTTTCACTATGAGCCTTTCTTTAAATGTCTCTACATTCCCATCAGCATCTATCTTTCTTTTGAAGATCCATTTACACCCAATAGGTACTATACCTTCAAGTGGATCTACCAAGGTCCAGACTTGGTTTGAGCGCATTCAGTCAATCTTTGACTTCATTGCCTCTAACCATTTCTCAAAGTCGATATCTGATATCATCTCGTCATAGATTTTGGGATCATCACCATAAACCCCATTTCTTCTGAGGAATATTTTCTCTACATCCTCTGAAATAGTACCTAAGTACCTTTCAAGGGGACTAAAAATTTTTTCTGATCTACGAGGTGGATGAGGTAGTGATTGGACTGGCTCAATTTGATTGGGTTTCATAGGTTCCTTGGCTCGTGGCTCTTGAAAGACTTTCTTCTCAAGCCTAATCTGTCTTCCGATGCCACCATCTTGAAGAAACTATTTTTCAAAGAAGATGGCCTGTCGACTTACAATCACATTATGATCTTTCGGAAGATAGAAAAAATATCTAATGACTCTTTAGAATATCTAATAAATCAAGCTCTAAAGGATCTAGATTCTAATTTGTTTGCCTGTTATCTTTTCACATGGGTCGGACAACTCCAAATTCTGAGATGATGTAGATTTGATTTTTTACCATGCCATATCTCATACGGTGTGGTAGGAACGATTTTAGATGGAACCCTACTCAGTAAATATATAGCGGTCAACAGACTATATCCCCAAAAAAATTTAGAAAGGTTTGTGAAGCTCATCATGGATTGAACCATATCTAATAGGATCCGATTTCTCCATTCTGAAACCCCATTGAGTTGAGGCATTTTAGGTAGAGTCCATTGAGAGACTATGTCATTATCTTTAAGATAGTCTAAGAATTCTTGACTAAGGTATTCACCTCCTCGATCTGATCGAAGAATCTTAATGGATTTTTCTATCTATTTTTCTACAAGTCTAAATTCTTTAAACTTTTCAAAAATTTCAGACTTGTATCACATCAAATACACATAACCGTATTGAGATAAATCATCGATAAAGATGATGAAGTAGATGTAATTGCCCCTAGCTGGCACATCAAATGGATTGCATACATCAGTATGTATTAAGATGAGTAGGTCTGTGGCCCTTTCCCCATGTCCCATAAAAGAAAGCTTGGTCATTTTGCCATAAAGGCATGACTCATAAATTGGATATGACTCGAAAGTCAACAAACTCAATAGCCCAATTTTTTCTAATTTGTTAACCCTATATTCAGCTATATGACCTAGCCTATAGTGCCAAACATACCTATCATTTAGACTATACATAGGTCACTTTAATTTTATGGCATTCACATTTCGCTCGATTTTGAAAATAAAAATATTAATATGTAACTGATCGAGACCATTTATAAGAAAACCACTTGCAATTTTATTTCTTTCATAAAGAATATTACAATGGTCCTTAAGAAAATTAATTACATAGCCTTCTTGTGCTAAACATGAAACAAAAATCAAATTTCTGCTTGCTGCAGGCACATAAAAATAATCCCTAAGTACTAAGTCTAATCCTGATGGTAATCATAGAGGGTAGGTTTTCATAGCTACAACAGCAATACTTGCTCCATTCTCAATGTATAGGATCATCTCACCATCCATCAGTCTTCTGCTATCCTCAAGATCCTGCATAGAAGTGCACAAGTGAGCACTAGAACCAGAGTCAAGCATCCAACTGGATGCAGAAGAAACCATAAGATTAGATTCTATAATGAGCATACCTCTAGAAGAACCTGCCTCATTCTTATTCTTTAGACTGACTAGGTAAAGAGGATAGTTCCGCTTCCAATGGCCGTCAGTGTTGCAATAAAAATATTTTTTTTTATCAGCGGTCTTCTTCTTTAGCTCTGCCTTCCTTTTCTTCCCATCATCCACCTTCTGCTTCTTCACTAACTTCTTCTTCTTCCCAAAAGACTTTCTCTTGGAAGAAGTCTGCTCCATAGTAAGTACTAAGCCTTTAGAATCTTTCATAGAAAGCTCAGCAATAACCAGCATATTCATGAGCTTAGCCAAGGTATTCTAAAGTTTATGCATATGGTAGTTCATGATGAATTGCCCATATGCATCAGTCAAGAACTGCAGAATTATATCAATCTACAGATCCTGATCTAACTTAACACTAAGTTTCTCAAGCTCTTCTAAGTTTTTGATCATCATCAAACAATGATCTTGGACCAATTGCCCATCACGTATCTAAGCCTTAAATAATCTTTTGGTGAGTTGATATTTGGCTGCGCAACTCTATTCACCAAATAACTCTTGCAGGTGAGCCAATATTTGGTAGATAGTCTTAATGTCTTCATGTTGGTGCTGGAGCACATCAGACACTGAGCCCAATATGTAGTACCTGGCTTTGTTATCTTCATCTATCCACTTCTCGAGAGACACTCTCTGATCAGTAGATGGATAGGATGGTTAAGTGGAAGGGTCCTATTCTGAGAATCTAAAATAATTTTGAAGTTCTAGAGCCAATCCTTATAGTAGGATTCGGTCAGTCTATGGGTGTCCATGATACGGGCTAGTGGATTGGATGCAGACATCTTCCTATAGAGAGTCAAAATTTCTAGTTAGATTTTATAATTAGACTTAATCAATTTATTTAGAATTTTATTTTTAAATAAATTAGACTTTCACTATTTACTCGGATCCCTACATTCCCTTGGCAAAGATGCAAAAATCTTCACGATCATTCATTTCTAATGGGTGCTGTGGTCCCACCAATTGGCTCACCACCTCACCTAATAATTATTGGTGATGGGTCAACCGATGAGTGGACAACTCTTATCCAATGATTCTTTAATCATGGTGCACCTAAACCTGATCTTTAATTCATGAAGCTCACCGTGTCTGAAATATTTCTCCACTTCTTAGTTAAGTCAGATCCACCATTTGCATGAATTGAATTCCTGATTAGATCCCTCACAGTATCTAGAATATTGAGCCTAACCCATCCTCCAACCCATAGCATCCAATGCCTAATAGACATGATTGCATCTTTCCAGTGCAACTGAACCACTATATCCAATTGAGAACAATCAATCCCGGGAAGGGCCTACACATCTACAATGGTGAAAGATCTTAGACTTAATATTTTCCAGAAAGATTTAATTTAGGTCTCTTTAAACTTGACTTGACTTAGTCATAACAATTATGACTAACCTAGTGGCATAGGTTGGCTCAAATTGTTAGCCACATTAAATTAGAATTTGATTGACATAAATGGCTAAGTAAATGAGATCGATGGAAGGGATATGTCATTAACTCGATAAGAACACATTCAGATCGAGTATTTCTAAATTAAAAATCAGTCAGTCGTATCTGCTAAACTTACCTTAGACACCAAATTATCGAATCAGAATCAATTGGGTTAGCCTACAATCCAGGCTCGAACCGTGGAGCCAAATTAAGTCTTGACTTGATCGAATCACATCTCAATATGATTCGATCTTGATCCAGACTTAATCTTATTAGGCTAGTCAAATCTTGCCTTTCTTTGATCCCACTTAACCAACTCTTGATTCGGTTTGATCAACCGCTAGACCTAATTGAGCTACCCAAGCTTGAAATCAATTTTATGAATATATCTTAGATCTAAAAATTCATAATTTTAGATCTAATTAATTTTATAATCTTAATTCTTAATTAAGTTTTGGGTTCAAGAATAAAATATGTAATAAAAACCCTAAGATTTTAAGATCTAGAATTTTGCAAAAAAATAAGTTCTGACTTTTGATTAAGGACGAAGATGCAGCATCCCTACACACCATAAGAACACCCCATCAAATGGGAGGGGATGGCCTTTAAATTCTAGTTTGTTCTTATGATCGGATGGCCATGGAAAACTTCTTAATCAAAAATATAATTTTCTACTACAAAACTAGCTAGATCATATATCACATATAAAAAGATCTAACTAATACATGTCTTCCATACATCTCATGTATCATCAATATGCATACTTTTAGATATGAAATATCACATATTAAATCTAAAAAATAAAATTTTAAATTTGATCATATCAAAATTAAAACTATTCTAGACATCTTATTGAACTATTCTATAAATAGTCTAAGCATGCATCTTTCATATCTCATATGAAATAAAATAAAAATTAAAAATTCTATTTTCTATTTTTTAGATTTAGTTATAATAATTATAATATTAAAAAAATAAAAATTAAATAAATTTAAAATTATATTTAATTTAAATATATGATCATACTAGACTACACAGAACTATTCTATACCTAGTTTAGTCATGCATCTCATACATATTAGATCTAAATATTTTTTAATTTTTTAATTTTTTAATTTTAGATCTAATCATATCTGATGTGATATATAAAACTTTTTAATATCAGATCATAAATAAATATAAAATTAAATCAAAGGTAGATCTGAAGAACTGCTAACTTGGCTCTAATACCAGTTGAAGGAAAACCCTATTTTTCAGCACAAGATCGTTCAGATTTGATTGGATCTAAAGGAATATTTCAAAAAAATTTTTCTAAGATCCTAAAAATCTAAGACATCTCTAATCTGATCCTTTAAGATTGAATATTAAGATTAAAAATAAAGTTAAATCTAATTAATTTCATACCTTATATTTTGGGTAATCAGATTATCCTATGATGATCCTGATCTATCCTAAGGTTCTGGAAGGAGCCACGCACGCGTCTGATTTCTACCAATATCCACTTGGATAGAATCTAGATGTCTTTTTCTTGTAAATCTTTTCTCCAAATATTGGATCTAAATCTGATCTGAAAGTCCTTCAAAAGAATTTCTAAAAGCAGCGTGTCCGTCTCACGAACACCGTCATGTAGATGCTGAACTTTTCACATTTTGATTGGATCTTCTTCTTAGATTTATTTTCAACCTTTGACACTTAGAAAAAGGGGAGAGAGAGGATCAGAGAGGGTGTGGAAGATGGAAGGGGTGACAGCCTTTGGGTATCAAAATTATGTCTCCCATGAAGAGCCTTGGTGCAAGGGTTCTTATACAAAAGCATAGCACCAAGTGAGAGTCCCTCTTTGACCAAAATCCTCATTTATTTGACTATTGGGACCCTTGAACCTAATCTCCACAAAATTTCTTAGATTCCATCTAATTTTGATGTCAAAAATCAATCTAAAAGATGGCAGCATGAGTAGATAAGGAAGAGTCCACTATGCCTAGGATTCTTCCCTCAAGAGTTTGATCCAAATAAAATTCTATCAAAACTTAGTCTAGATACCTCCAAAAATCATAAAATTTGGTAGACCCAATGCATGTGTCGTGTCCTATCACATAGCTAAAAATCAAATCAAAAGAATTTCTAAAAATTTTTTTAGAAGCCTCTGATTAGGTGACCTTCAATTCTCTCAATTAGGTCAACTTTTGATCCTAATCCAATTTGACTATGAATGGATTTAATTTCTATAATTAATCTGATCTAAACTTATTTCAGTCAGATAAAAATAAATCTATTTAAAATATAAGAATAAGCCAAATCAAATTTGACTCAGTTGCGATGAATCAAAAAGATTATAGAAGGAGAAAGTCAGGCTCAATCGTGTGCTAGCACGATTACCTTAAACCTGACTAGATCTAATCCAAATCAATCAAATTGGATTAGCACAATTGATGACATCAAGATCCAAATCTTTATTTGTATGACCCAGTTAAGTTTAATTCTGTATGGTAATGAGATATGTCACGATCTCCATCATCGATATCATTGAAATACCTTTCGATGGACTAGAACTTTTTTGATTCATACAATTAGAATGATTGATCATCAAAATCATTCTAATTACTCACAAAATATAAAGTGACACCTAGCAGTATATGGTGGCAATCCATCAAAACTAAAAATGAATCTCTCGATGTAGTTACCTGTTTGATTGGGTTCTTCTATCTTTAGCCCCGATAGGATTAGGGTTAAGGTGAACTCGTTAAACCCAATGTCCGTCATATGAATTAATCATTCGATTCGAGTCTAATGTGAAACCTTAATAGAAACTCTTTCTATCATCTTCACTCTACCATGGCCATGGATTTAAGAACTCAATCTCATGATTATCATAGGGCTACTCCTCATTTATCGAGGTAGATAGATCCCTTATTAGTGCAATCCAATTCCTACAATGAACATGCTATAGCCAACATATATCTCAGGGTTCCAAATGGCTAGGAGATCGAGTTATGGTGTAGTCAAACTATAACACTCTCAAGGTAAACTATCGATGCACCTTAGATTAAAGAACTAGACACACCACTATAGCATCGAGCCAATCATTGATGAGAAGGTAGACTTCTTTATGACTGCTTGAGGTGGTCACACTTAGTGCCCTCGTTCTCTAACGAGTACCTATACTCTCACTCCAATGTCTTCACACCAAAGACTCAAGATACATTTATCCTAGAAAAGTGATCGTACACCAATCTTTTGGATCGATCACCATCCTCGTGATGATCCTACAGTCGGGAGCTCTTTATGAGTTAATTATGAAAATTCATGTCTCAAATTTTCAACTCTTGAAAATATGAATTATCATTACCATTAACTCAAAGGATGTATCATAGGCACTTTAAATACATACTATGATAGAAAATAATTCTTTTAATAATTTATAGTCAAAATTATAAAATTACCCTTAGAAGTATATTACAAGTATTTAGCCAATCTAGCTTCTAGGGCACGTGATAAGTGGTAAAAATATACTAATAAAAATATTAAATTATAAAATAAATTAATCTATTTCTTTAAAAATTAATATTTTTATTAATCTTATGTAGGAAAGAAGGCCACCAATGTGAAGATCTTATTTTTTTGGTTCAGATGAAATAAATTTCAGACAAAATGGACTTCAAACGAGTCCAAAATTGAATTTCAAAAAAGAAAAAATTGATTCGGTTCAAATCGGTTCAGAAAAACTAACTCAGCAGACCGCACCAGCAGACCGACTTGCTGACGCAGCACTGACGGTAAGCTGACATCAGTATTTTTTGCGATGCATGATGGACCGACTTGAGGGCATTTCGAGAATTTGACATGAAGAAGCGTGCTCCGATTGACTGAAGAATGCGGTGGTCCATGCAACATCGGGCTCGCGCATGGTCTATAGAGGATAATTTAGGAATTTTGTTTGATCCGATGGGCACCTTTCACTAAGATTTGATCGGACGACTGATATGCATGCACTGACGAACGGCATCCACAGCTCCCGATCGAGATCCAATGGCTGATATTCATCCCGATGTTAAACTAGGATCAGAAGCCTTCCCTATGCGCGATCTAACGGCCCAGATTCAATCCAACGATTGATCCAATAGCTGACATTAATTTTGACTTGATCTGAAAAATTTTAAAGGATTTTTAAGTGATTTTTGGACTGTTTGATCAACATCCAACGGTCAAAATCATCCAGAATCCTAATTTGAGTTGTTTTGAGAGTTCTAAACCTAATTTCAAGAGAATTTTGGTGCAAAATCAATCTCCTAGCCTATAAAAATAGAGGACCTGCTGTTGCCATAGAAAAGGGGAGAGTGAGAAAAAAAAAGAGAGAGATAAAAAAAAATAGAGAGAAAAAAAGAAAAGAGTCAGAGAAAAAAAAAGAAGAGAAAGAAAGGAGAGAGGTAGAAAGAGAAGAGAGATTTATGAGAGAAAGAAAAGAGTTTTTAATTTTTTCTTCCGATAATCAGAATATTGATCAAGGAGCTTCTTCTTCTTCACCAAGTTCTCCACACCAAGAGCGATGGACAATCAATTTCAGCAATCAAACAGTCTAATTTTTTTATACTTTTTATTTTATTTGCTATTTTTGAACTTGTTATCATGAACTAAATTTTTTTTTACTAAGGCTAAGGTGTAGCCACTCTTTTGATGCAATATTCAGTATGATTTATTTTTAATTTTAAATTTTATTCATGAGGAGTATATAAATCTGATCTTAATGCTTTTAGATTACTGGCCATCTTCTAATTGATCTGATGAACATAGATGTTACGGACCAAGTACATCTATGTTATTGCTTCTTGATTATATACCTTGTATTATGAATCAAATTAGAATTCATATGCATGCAGAAATTTTAGTGTGCTTTGGATGCAGCGTATTTTAATTAGAGGGTTTCACAAAACTTAATGCATTAATATTTATTTAAATTACACCTAGACCAAAGGATAATTAATAAATATTGATAGTTTTGCTATGCCTGGACCAAAGGGATAGTGAATAAATTAGGAGACTCCACCATCACATGAAATAAAATTAATCTAATAACTTGAATATTGTATTGTCTAAGTTGGTGAACCGATTGCCTTAGTAATACATTGCTCTTGAGTTTAAAATCCTAATAATTACACTCTCTCTATTTTCTTAAAATTTTTAATTATTTTTTTATTTTGTTCTTTAATTTCTTATTCTCACAAATCGATCTTCTAAATAAAGCATAGGAAAGAGCTTTTCAGTACTTATTTTTCAATCCTCTTGGAACGATACTCTATTCATTCACTTTATTACTTGATCGACTGGTGCACTTGCCATAGCTATAAATTAGCATGCATCTGGTGCTGCACTAAGAGGTTCATTTTCAGTTTTGATAAGTTACCACCATATGCTGCTAGGTGTCATTGGTGGATTTTGGAAGCAATTAGAATGATTTAGATGATCGATCATTCTAGTTGTCTGAATCAGAAGAGTTCTGATCCATCAAAAGTTGTTTCGATGATGATGATGATAGAGATCATGACATATCTTATTACCATACAAAACTGATCCTAACTGGATCACACAAATAACAATTTGGATCTAGATATCATCAATTAGACTAACCTAGTTCAATTGATTTGAATAAGATTTAATTAGGTTCAAGGAAATCG
>QRFJ01002029.1:0-17069 GCA_006176705.1 Cocos nucifera | reverse complement strand
AAGAAAATCAGGGAGGTCTGTGAAGCTCATCATGGATCGAACCATATCCAATAGAGTCCGATTTCTCCGTTCTGAAACCCCGTTGAGTTGAGGTGTTCCTGGTGGAGTCCATTGAGAGACTATGCCATTTTCCTTAAGATAGTCTAGGAATTCCCGGCTAAGGTATTCACCTCCTCGATCTGATCGAAGAACCTTAATGGGTTTTCCAGTTTGTTTTTCTACTTCATGTCTGAATTCTTTGAACTTTTCAAAAGCTTCAGACTTGTGTCTCATAAGATACACATACCCATACCTAGACAGATCATCGGTAAAGGTAATGAAGTAGACAAAATTGCCTCTAGCCGGCACATCAAATGGGCCGCACACATCAGTATGTACTAGGGCAAGGAGATCTGTGGCCCTCTCCCCATGTCCAACAAAAGGGAGTTTAGTCATTTTGCCTTGAAGACAAGATTCACAAGTTGGATATGACTCAAAAGTCAATGGACTCAATAGCCCATTTTTCTCCAATTTGTTAATCCTATCTTCTGCTATATGACCTAATCTCAGGTGCCATAGATATCTGTCGTTTGGACTATCCCTAGGTCGTTTGGCATTCACGTTTTGCTCGATAGTTAAAACAGGTACATCAATATGCAGCTGATAAAGACCATTAATAAGGAAACCATTTGCAATTTTATTTCTTTCATAAAGAATGTTACAATGGTCCTAAAAGAAGGTGATCACATAACCTTCTTGTGCTAAGCATGAAACAGAAATCAAATTCCTGCTAGCTGCAGGCACATAATAACAGTCTTTTAAAACTAAGTCTAAACCAGATGGTAATCGAAGAGGGTATGTTCCCACGGCTACTGCAGCAACTCTTGCTCCATTACCGACGCGTAGGATCATGTCTCCATCCCTCAGCCTCCTGCTATCCTCAAGACCCTGCATAGAAGTGCACAGATGAGCACTAGAACCAGAGTCAAGCACCCAACTGGATGCAGAAGAAACCGTAAGGTTAGACTCAATAACGAGCATACCTCCAGAAGGACCTTCCTTCTTGTTCTTCAGGGTGGCCAGGTAAGTAGGGCAGTTCCGCTTCCAATGGCCGTCGCTGTTGCAATGGAAACACTTTCCTTTGCCATCGACCTTCTTCTTCGGTTCTGCCTTCTTCTTCTTTGATCCTTCCACCTTTTGCTTTTTCACAGACTTCTTTTTCTTTCCATAAGACTTTCTTTTGGAAGAAGTCCGTTCCATAGCAAGAACTGAGCCTTTAGAACCTTTCATAGAAAGCTCAGCGGTAACCAGCATATTCATCAACTCGGCCAAGGAATTTTGAAGTTTATGCATGTGGTAATTCATGATGAATTGCCCATATGCATCAGTCAAGGATTGCAGAATAATATCGTTCTGCAGATCCAAGTCCAACTTCACACCGAGCTTCTCAAGCTCTTCCATGTCCTTGATCATTGTCAGACAGTGATCTTGGACTGACTGCCCATCACGCATCTTAGCCTTAAAAAGTCATTTTGTGACTTGATATTTGGCTGCGCGACTCTGTTCACCAAACATCTCCTGCAGGTGAGCCAACATTTGGCGAGCAGTCCCGATATCTTCATGTTGGCGCTGGAGCTCATCAGACATCGAGCCCAACATGTAGTATCTGGCCTTATTGTCTTCGTCAATCCATTTTTCCAGAGACGCTCTCTGTTCAGTGGATGGACGAGCTGGTAAGGTGGGAGGGTCCTGGTCCAAAACATGTGTTAACTTCTCTGAACCCAAAACAATTTTGTAGTTCCTGAGCCAATCTTTATAATTGGGTCCAGTCAGTCTATGTGTGTCTAGGATACGTGCCAATGGGTTGGACGCAGACATTTTCCTGTAGAGAGTCAAAGATTCTAGTTAGATACTGTAATTTTGACTTGACCAATTTGTTTAGGGATTTTATTTTTAAACAAATTAGCTCCCACTATTTTCTCGGATCCCTACACTCCCTCTGTAGAGATGCGAAAATCTCCGCGATTGATGATTTCTAGTGGGTGGTGCGGTCTCACCAACTGACTCATCACCTCACCTAACAGTTATTGGTGATGGGTTAGCCAATGAGTGAACAACTCTTGTTCAATGATTCTCTAATCATGGTGCACCCAAACTTGGTCTCTAATTCATGAATCTCACCGTATCCGGAATATTGATCCACTCCTTAGTTAAGTCAGACCCACCATTTGCATAGACTGGGTTCCTAATTGGGTCTCTCACCGTATCCGGAAATATTGAGCCCAACTCATCCTCCAGCCCATAGCATCCAATGCCTAATAGACATGGTTGCATCTTCCCGGTGCAACTGAGCCACTGTATCCAGCCGAGAACAATCAACCCCGGGAAGGGCCCGCACGTCTACAATGGTGGAAGACCTCGGACTTAATCTTTTCTTAGGGAGAATTGATTCAGGTCTCATTAAACTAGACTTGGCTTAGTCATAACAATTATGACTAACCTAGTGGCATGGGTCAGCTCGGATTATTGACCACCTCAGATCAGAACTGTGTCAACAGATATGGCCAGGTAAGTGAGACCGGTGGAAGGAATATGCCGTTAACTCGCACAAGAACGCATTCAGGTCGAGTAGCTTCCAATTAAAAACCAGTCGGTCGTCTGTGCCAAACTTACCTTAGACACCAAATTGTTGAGTCAGAACCAATTGGGTTAGCCTACAATCCAGACTCTAACCTCTGAGCCTAATTAGGTCTTGCTTGATCGTGACTCGATCTTGACCCAGACTTAATCCTATTAGGCTGGTCAATTTAAGCATTGTTGATCCCATCTAACCAACTCTTGATTCGGTTTGATCAACCGCTTAGACCTAATTGAGCTACCCAAGCCCGAACCCAGTATTATGAATATGTCTTAGATCTGAAATTCTCAATTTTAGACCTAATTAATATTCCATAAACTTAATTCTTAATTAAGTTGGGTTCATAAACAAAATATGCACAATAAATCCTAGGGTTTCAGGATCTAGGGTTTTGCAGAAAGTAAGTTTTGGGTTTCTGATTAAGGACGAACACGCAGCACCCCTACACGTCATAAGAACACCCCATCGAATGGGAAGAGAGGGCCTTTAAACCCTTCTTCGTTCTTATGACCGGACGGCCAAGAGGAACGCCTTAATCAGGAACATGTAAATCTACAAAACAGTTATAGATCTATATCATATATCTCATATACAAATTTAGATCTAATCAAGGCATATTTTGCATACATCTCATGTATCAAATCATGCATGTTTTCAGATCTAAATTATCTCATAATAATCTAAAAAATTAGATTTAAATTGATCTAATCAAAATAAATTCTAATCTAGACAATTATGTAGAACTATTCTACAACTAGTCTAGTCATGCATCTAATCATATCTCATATGATATTTAAAATTAAATAATTTTTATTTGCTATTTATCAGATGTTATTATAACACTTATAATATCAGAAAATAGTAAATAAGAAGATCTAAAATATGATTTAATCAGATTAAATCAAAGACATGCAAAACTATTCTATAGAACTATTCTATTCTAGAACTAGTCATGCATATCTTCATGTTCTTAGATCCAAATCATTTAATTTTAATTTTTTCTGATTTCAGATCTGATCACATCTCATGTGACATCTGAAATCACTTTATTTTCTAATTAAAATAAAATTAAAATCAGATCTAAACAATTTAGAACCATGGCTCTGATACCAGTTGAAGGGAAATCCTGATTTCCCGGTCCAGGTTCGTTCAGATCTGATCAGATCAAGAGATATATTTCAAAAATTTTCTCTTGATCTCAATCAGATCTTGATATGTTTCAGATCTGATTCTTATTATTTTAATAAATAAAATAAAATAAGATAAATTAAATCAAATTTAATTTACCTGATCTGGGTAATCCTATTACCCTGTTGATGATCCTGTTTGCAGCGGAAGGTTCTGGATCTAGCCACGCAAGCGCCTGGCCTCTACCGGTATCCACTCGGGTTGGATCTAGGAGATCCTCTTCTTCTCTATCACACCTCCAAAAATTAGATCTGGATCTGATCTGGAGGATCTTCAAAACTCTTTTGAAGATCTGCAGTCGTCCTTTGCAGCAGCGCAGCCTTCTTGCTTTTGATCGCCTTTCCTTTGATCTGAATCGCACCAACCTAAATCCAAAACTCCTTTTGGACGTGGAGAGGAGAAGGGGAGAAGATTTATGGCATGGAGGAAGGAGGGGAGAGGCAGCCTTGGGGCATGGGGAAATCTCTATTGAATTAGGGTTGGGCGCAGGGTCTTATTTATAGACCTAAGCTTGTGATCCAACTCCTCTTCCTCTCCAACCAATCACAACCCTTTGTGAAATCAGATCTAAATCTGATTGGTTGGGAATAGAGACCCCTGGATTCCTCCTTAGAGGGCGCCTAAGACCAGTCAAAGTTGGATTCTTAGTAGAACTCTAATTGGAATCCAAAAGGGAGGTGGAGTCCTTGTCCAACAAGGACTCCTAGGCGCCTCCTAACTTGGGCTCACGCCACCCTTGGCGTGCGCCCTTCTCCTTGCCAGGTTCTGGCAGGGGGACAGGCCCCCACCAGCTCTCCAATAGGTGCATGACATGTGGTCAAAAGTCAAAGTGGTCAATGGTCAACGTTTGACCAGTCAAAGGTAGACTTTTGACCAAAGTCAAAGAACAAGAAATGGCAGGTGACCAAAAATGGCAGGTAATGTCTTACAAATAAGACAACCTTTTCTGACTTGGACAACCTCCAGTCAGACCATATGAAGGCCTCTGATTGAGCACAAACTCCTTTGGCTCAGACAGGACAACTTATTTATGATAGCAAAAGAAGAACGTTAGGTTCAATCGAGTGCTAGCACGATTTCCTTGAACCTAATTGAATCTCATTCAGATCAATTGAACTAGATCAGTTCAATTGATGATCACCAGATTCAAACCCTTGTTTGTGTGACCCAGTTAGGTTCAGTTCTGTATGGTAATGGGATATGTCATGATCTCTATCATCGACATCATCGAAACTCCTTTCGATGGATCAGAACTCTTCTGATTCGAACAGCTAGAATGATCGATCATCTAAATCATTCTAATTGCTCCCAAAATCCACCAGTGACACCTAGCAGTATATGGTGGCAACCCATCAGAGCTGAATGCGAACCTCTTGGTGCAGCTACCTGTGTGATTAAGTTCTTCTATCTTGAGCCCCGATCAGATTAGGGTTAAGGTGAACTCGTCAAACCCTAGTCTCTGTCATATGATGTAATCATTCGATTCGAGTCCAATGTGAAAATCTAAATAGAAACTCTTTCTATTATTTCACTCTACCATAGCCATGGATTTCTGGACTTGATTCTCATGATCATCATAGGGCTACTCCTCTACCACCGAGGTAGATAGATTCCATCTTGATGCAATCCAGTTCCTACAATGAACATGCTATAGCCAACATACACCTCAGGGTTCCATATGGCTAGGAGACCGAGTAATGGTGTAGTCAAACTATAACACCCTCAAGGTGAACTGCCGATGCATCTCAGGTCAAAGAACCAGACACACTACTGCAGCATCGAGTCAGTCATTGACGAGAAGGTAGACTTCCTAATGACTACTCGAGGTGGTCACGCTCAGTGCCCTCGTTCTCTAACGAGTACCTGTACTCTCGCTCCGGTGTCTCCACACCGTAGACTCAAGACTCATCTACTAAAGAGAAGTGATCGTACACCAACCTTCCGAATCAATCACCATCCTCGTGATGATCCTATGGTCGGGAGCTGTTTATGAGTTAATAATGATTATTCATGTCTTAAATTTTCAACTCTTGAAAATATGAATTATCATTACCATTAACTCAAAGGATGTATCACAGACACTAAATACACAGGTGTGATAGAAAATAACCCATTTCATTAATTATAGTCAAAATTATAATTTTGCCCCTAGAAGTGTATTACAAGTGTCAGCCAATTCTGGCTTCTAGGGCACATATATCTAACACATATAAACAAGAATAAGATAAATAGGTTAGTCAAGGAGAATATCCTTGACATTGATGACTACAATATATTGAATACCTATGAGTCCTACCTACTTGGTAAGATAACCAAATCACCTTTTACTGAAAAAGGTGAATAGGCCACTAAGCTTCTAGGTCTAGTACATACTGATGTATGTTGACCTATGAACATATGTGCTAGAGGTGGGTTCTACTTTATTACATTTACTGATGACCTATCTAGATATGGGTATGTTTATCTTATGAAGAATAAATCTGATTTATTTAAAATATTCAAACGATATCGAAATGAGGTAGAAAAATAACTTGGAAAGAGCATTAAAACTCTTCAGTCAGACTGAGGAGATGAATACCTTTCCAATGAATTTTTGATATATCTAGGAGAGAATGAGATTCTGTCATAATGGTCCCCTCCTGAAACACCATAGCATAATGGTGTATTAGAAAGGAGGAATCAAATCCTGTTGGATATGATTCGGTCCATGATGGAGTTTGCGAGTTTGCCGATTTCTTTCTGGGGTTATGCATTAGAGACTGTTTGTTATATTTTGAATGCTATTCTAAGCAAGTCTATTACAAAGACTCCATATGAGATATGGACTGGCCATAAGCCGACACTCTATCACTTTAGGATTTGGGGATGTCCGACTTATGTAAAATATTTGCAGCCAGAAAAGCTTGATCCTACGTCTGATAAATTCTTGTTCATAGGGTACCCTAAGAAAACTAGGGATTATTACTTCTACCTTGCTGAAGAACAAAAGGTGCTTGTTAGCAATAGAACTATCTTTTTGGAAAAGGAGTTCCTTATGGAAGGAACATCTGTCTCTAATGTTGAGCTCGGTGAAGTTTGATATGTGGAAGAACCGACACATTTTAGTGAACCTGCAGAACTAGATTTGATAAGATCAAACCCAAAGCCCATTGAAGAGGCACCTTTAAGGAGATCCGGTAGAGTACCACATGAACTAGGTAGATATTATGGTTTTTTGGTCCAGGATGGTGATCCTATCGAACTTGATGAGAATGATGAGAATCCGATCACCTACATAGATGCCATGCAGAGGTCTGACTCTGATAAATCGCTGGAAGCCATGAAATCCAAAATGGAGTCCACGAAAGTTAGCAGTGTATGGACACTAGTTGATCCACCTGAAGGGATAAAATTCATTGGATATAAGTGGATTTTTAAAAGAAAATAGAGCATAGATGGAAAGTTGGAGACCAATAAAGTCCATCTAGTTGCCAAGGAATATCATCAACATTATGGTATTAACTATGACGAGATATTTTTTCCAGTGGCAATGCTCAAGTCTATTCAGATTATGCTTGCGATAGCAGCATACCTAGATTGTGAGATCTGGCAAATGGATATGAAAATAGCTTTCCTAAATGGAGAGCTGGATGAAAAGGTGTATATGACACAGTCTGAGGGTTTCACATCCATAGACGAGTCCAAGGTGTACAAGCTTTAGAGATCTATTTATGGATTGAAGCAGACATCTCGGAGTTGGAACATGCATTTTGATAAGATGATCAGAACGTATAGCTTCGTTAAGAATAGAAAGAAACCCTACGTCTATAAATAGGCTAATGGTTTCATAGTAGTATTTTTTGTACTGTATGTGGATGACATTCTCTTAATCGATAATGATATCCCTGCACTAAAGGAAATAAAGGTTCGGCTATCATCATAATTCTCTATGAAGCACTTGGGAGAAGCTTCCTACATCCTAGTGATGAAGATCTACAGAGATAGATCCAAAAGGTTGCTTGGATTGTCCCAGTCCACGTACATCGATATCGTGCTAAAAAGGTTCAGCATGGAGAATTTCAAAAAGGGCTATCTCGGGATAGGCCATGGAATTACTCTCTCAAAGAGGGATTGTCTGACAACTCCTCAAGAGAGAGAGCATTTGAGTAGAATACCATATGCTTCGACAATGGATTCTATTAGGTACTCCATGACGTGTATGAGACCAAATGTGGCATACTCACTAGGGGTAGTGAGTAGATATCAATCTGATCTGAGTGAGCATCACTGGA
The DNA here is from genome assembly GCA_006176705.1 of Cocos nucifera. NCBI lineage: Eukaryota > Viridiplantae > Streptophyta > Magnoliopsida > Arecales > Arecaceae > Cocos > Cocos nucifera. Next base: position 8,993 of record QRFJ01002029.1, on the reverse strand, counting down.
AGGTTATAAAGATAATCATGAAGTATTTAAGAAATACCAAGGATCAGTGGCTCATCTATGGAGATACTGACTTGAAACTTATGAGATATACTGATTTTAGTTTTTAGTTAGCTCATGATGACAGCAAGAGTATGTCAGGATATGTGTTTACCCTGAACGGTGCAGCGGTCTACTGGAAGAGTTTCAAGCAGCACACTATAGTCGATTTTATGTGCAAGGTGGAGTATGTTGCGGCATCCGATGCTGCGAAGAAAGCTGTGTGGCTGCGAAAGTTCATCGACGAGCTGGGAGTGACATCCTCCTTGGATGGTCTGGTTTTACTTTATTATGATAGTACTGGAGCCATAGCTCAAGCAAAGAAGTCAAAGACACATTAGCACTCCAAGCATATTCTGCATCGCTACCACCTTATATGAGAGATCGTGGAACGAGATGACGTCAACCTTCAGAAGATTGATGGAAAGATGAATATGGTTGACCTATTTACTAAGGCTCTCGAAATCAAAGAGTTCGACAATCACAAATGGAAGATGGGTCTTCGATACTGTTCTAAGTGGCTTTGTCCAAGTGAAAGTTGTTTGAATTATATCCTAAAGCCAATCATATAGCTTGTAGATGGTTGAGCTAAATATAATTATACTTAAATTATTAATAAATAAAATTATTATTTTGGCATTTTCATCACTTTGTGCATCTTTCTGTAATGAGCTCTTATATGATGATGTCCTTAAGACTATTTATACTCAATAAAGGAAGATTTATGGTTTAGTCCTTAAACCAATTCATGATCAAATCATTCGTTATTATCCAGGACGTCAACGTATCGAGTGTAGGTCATTATGTGCCATAAGTATTGGTTGTTCTCTTAACCAAGAAGTATGGAGATACTGTTATGGCATGCAGGTGAAGTATAGGGGTATATTTCAATAAACGTGATCCAACTACAGAGCTTTCTTCTGCTAAGAGTTGCTCGTGAAGGATATGGGTATATATGTCCCTTAGACCTGAGATCACCATGGTGACTTGCAAGCAACTCACTGTACTTAGGTACCAGACTATCTGAATTTTTAATTTAGTAATGGAAGGCTATTGGGTGCAGTCAAGTACTTGGCTTGTCGGTGTGTGAGTCAAGATAGGATTGACCCCTCCAACTATTAGAGCAAGTGCATCATTGTATTTTAATTTAGCAAATCCTTGATCAAGGTAGTCCATATGATGGACACTAAGTTTTAAAATACACTGTGGATGAATTTTAGGATTGTCAGTAAATCCTAAATCATCCTTTGAGCATCGAGGTCAAGGGAATGAATTATAAGGTAACCATATGCCATAGGTTTGTCGATGTTGCATTACAATTTTTCAACCTATCTGGACGTCGAGTACCATTACTAGATGGTTACATCGATTGGTATAAAAAATTAGTTTCTATAATACTGACTTAGGATTTGAACCTATGGGATCACACACAATAGGAGTTCCTACCTGATCTGATGGCTGATATTGAGTCTCAATGATCTAGGACTCTATGGTCAAGAGTCCCACTGGACTGGGACTTTGTAACCAAGAGTCTCACTGGATTAGGACTCTAAGTCCTACTTGTCTGGGACTCTCTAATCGTGAGTCTTAATGATCTGAGACTTTGTGACCAAGAGTCCTAGTGGATTGGAACTCAAAGTCCTACTCATTGGGACTCTCTGATCAAGAGTTCCACTAGTCTGAGACTCTATGATCATGAGTTCAATTCGTTTGGGACACTGGGTTCAAGAGTTCCACTGATTTGGAACTCTTCAGGAGTTTTATATTGATGAAACTCTATTGACAGCCACCCGATTGGGATTCTATGTTTATTAAAGGATTAATTAATAATTTTATGACTAATTAGCTCAATTTGATTGAGGATGAGGATTTGATCAAGTCCAATCGAATTGGATTCAATTGGGTTTGATCCGATCAGATCATCAGATGACCTAATTGCTATGGAAGATTTTACCCTGATTTGATTAAGATCTAGACCTAATTAATTTCTAATTTGATTAGAATTTTACTGAGTTGGGTTAAGCCTAAATTAGTTGGGTTTAGCCTGATCTAATTATATCTAGATTAATTGATTTTGTTGAAATCAATTAAGACTAAGTCAAACAAGTTTGAATTTGAACCTTCCTTCTTCCTACGCCACCCGGCTTTGACTTTTCCACACCCTATCTCATGCACACTTTGGTTTTGAATGAGAAATCTCACGCACAGAAGGTATTTGCACCCCCTCCTCTTTCTACCTTTGATCTGGTCCAAATGTTGGATCAGATTAAATTTAAGTTGAATTTTGAATTCAACTTGAGTTGGTTGGTTTGGTTGATACTTCCCAACTCCCTCTCATGCTTTTCCATTCACCACGCTCCTTGAGTAATGTTACATGATTTTTTTTGTGCATTTTCTGAAGGTGGGCACATAGAAGGAGAGTCCTTCTATGTGTCAAATATCCAGGGGTGGGTGTTGGATAGGGATAAGAAGGTTTTTGAATTTGATGTTGGTTGGGAGGTTGAAACAAGTTTAACCTCCAACCCTTATCTCTTTTCATGCACCTTTCCCATGGTATTTTATGTCAATAAATTATGAAAATTTTTGTGCATGTACAAGATGGTGTTTTCATTCCTTGGTAAAAATTTCAATGTGATTGGGAATTAGTTTTGGTCAAGAAAAATCTTGGAGTGAAGGTGAGTAGGGTCCTACAACACTTTATTTTTCCCATATGCCTCTCTTCTCTTCTGATTTTCACCTCTAAGGATACTCAATTTTTAGATATGATCTAAATAAGGTTTATAGATCTAAAATTTATATTTCCATAAAAACTTATTTCATAGAAAAACTCCACACAGAGAGGGCATGATAGGATTTTTAGTGTGTCAGGATTTTTGTGCTGAGTGAAACCCTAGATTTGGGTATCTAGGTTCGGGTGGAGTGATCGAGTGCTGTGAGCATCGGATCACCACCAAACTTTGTACACCTCTTCATCATCCTTTAATATTTGTGTTCTAATTTTTTAGTATATTTAAAAAATTAGAAAGTAGATGATCGATTGGATCGATCGTGATTAGCCGTCGAAGGTCCCGACGAGGAGCTAGCACTCCAGTGGGGCTGATCGGGACCAGGAGCTCCGTGTGGACCAACTATAGAGGCCAGATAAGTGTGTAGTTGTAGCATGATGCTAGAGCCTATTTTGATGGATTCATTTCATGGAGATCAGCTATCCGTACATAGGTATCGAGTTCTAAACTCGTATCGGTCAGCAAATATGATTTGCTGATCGATTGCATTTTATTTTTCTATTACATATTACCATGTCTAGATCCTGAGTAGGATAATTGATTAGATCAATGCATCCTATAGAATTAATATTAGATTAATTTTAGCTTCAACTATATTTTATTCAAATTTTTTTTTCGAAAAGCATGCCCTAAATCCTGCTCGATTTTCTTTAGAAAGGGCCACAGACCTTCTTGCCTTAATACATACTGATGTGTGCGGCTCATTTAATGTATCGACTAGAGGCAACTATATCTACTTCATCACCTTTATCAATAATTTATCTTGATATGGGTATGTGTATTTGATGCGATACAAGTCTAAAGCCTTTGAAAAATTCAAGAAATTTAGACATGAAGTAGAAAAGTAAATTAGAAAATCCATTAAGGTTCTTCAATCAGATCGAGGAGGTGAATACCTTAGTTGGAAATTCTTAGACTATCTTAAGAAAAATGGCGTAGTCTCTCGATAGACTCCACCTGGAATGCCTTAACTCAATAGAATTTTAGAACGAAGGAATCAGATCCTATTAGATATAGTCTAATCCATTATGAGCTTCATAGACCTCTCTAATTTTCTTTAGGGACATAGTCTAATGATTGCAATTTACTGACTAAATAGGGTTCTCTCTAAAACTATTCCTCCCATACCGTATAGGATATGGCATGATAAGAAATCAAGTCTAGGTCATCTAAGAATTTGGGGTTGTCCGACTCATGTCAAGAGACAACAGATGGACAAGTTAGAGTCTAGGTCCTTTAGAGCTTATTTTATAAGATATCCTAAAGAGATATTAGGATATTATTTATATCTTTCAGAAGACCATAATATGATTGTGAGTCGACATACCATCTTTCTTGAAAAATAGTTTATCCAAGATGGTGGCATCGAAAGATAGATAAGGCTCGAGGAGAAAGTCTCCCAAGAGCAACGAGCTAAGGAACCTATGGAACCTAATCAGATTGAGCCAGTCCAACCACAACCTCCTCCATCTCGTAGATCAAATAGGATTTTCCATCCTCTTAATAGATACTTAGAAATTATTTTAGAAGATGTAGAGGAAATATTCCTCATAAGAAATGGGATTCATGGTGATGATCCCAAAACCTATGATGAGACGATATCAGATATCGACTTTGAGAAATGGTTAGAGGCAATGAAGTTAGAGATTGACACAATGTGATTGAACCAAGTTTGAATCTTAGTAGATCCACCTGAAGGATAATACCTATTGGGTGTAAATGGATCTACAAGAGAAAGATAGATGCAGATGGAAATGTGGAGACATTCAAGGCTAAGTTAGTGGCGAAAGAGTATGGTCAGCATGAAGACATTGACTATCAGAATACTTTCTCGTCAGTAACAATGCTTAAATCCATCCGCACACTACTTGCCATTGCAGCCTATTTTGATTACGAAATATGGCAGATGGACGTAAAAATGGCATGTTGTCCAAGGATGGCCATCCAAGAGAAAGGGTTAATTAGGTATTTAAAAATTTAAACTATGAATATGCTGAAGTTTAATGCTATGTGCTTGGTGAAATAATGTAAAACATAAGTATAGATGAAGAACAATAGAAATGAAACTACACAAACATAAACACCAAGCTTTTATAGTGGTTCGGCACTAAACTCGGCACCTACGTCCACTCCCCAAGTAATCCACTTGGGAATTCAACTATAATCACTTAATTGATTATAGTTCGATTATTTTTCTTGGGTTCACAATATAATTCAATTGGTTTTGACCTAGGCTCACCAACTACAATCTTTACGATGATTATTTTCTGGGCTCACAATCAACCTAGTTGATTTTTTTCAGATTACCAACCAAAATTATACAAGATTATTTTTCTCCAGACTAATAATTAATCTTGATTGGTTTTAACATTGGCTCACCAATCTAACTACTACAATGTCTAACTCTAGTCTTGGACCAACCCAAGTTTCTATTAGATGCATGCTAATGCGTGCTAATCTATAGCTATGGCAAGTGCACCAATCGTTCAAGTAATAAAGTGAATGAGTAGAGTATCATTCCTAGAGGATTAAAAAATAAGTACTGAAAAGCTCTTTCCTATGCTTTATTTAGAAGACTGATTTATGAGAATAAGAAATTAAAGAACAAAATAAAGAAATAATTAAAATTTTAAGGAAATAGAGAGAGTATAATTATTAGGGTTTTAGACTTAAGAACAATGTGTTACTAAGGCAATCAGTTCACCAACTCAGTCAATACAATATTCAGGTTATTAGATTAATTTTATTTCATGTAACAGTGGAGTCTCCTAATTTATTCACTATCCTTTGGTCCAGGCATAGCAAAACTATCAATATTTATTAATTATCCTTTGGTCCAGGTGTAATTTAAATAAATATTAATGCATTAAGTTTTGTGAAACCCTCTAATTAAAATACGCTGCATCCAAAGTGCACTAAAATTTCTGCATGCATATGAATTCTAATTTGATTCATAATACAAGGTATATAATCAAGAAGCAATAACATAGATGTACTTGGTCTGTAACATCTATGTTCATCAGATCAATTAGAAGATGGCCAGTAATCTAAAAGCATTAAGATCAGATTTATATACTCCTCATGAATAAAATTTAAAATTAAAAATAAATCACACTGAATATTGCATCAAAAGAGTGGCTACACCTTAGCCTTAGTAAAAGAAAATTTAGTTCATGATAACAAGTTCAAAAATAGCAAATCAAATAAAAAGTATAAAGAAATTAGACTGTTTGATTGCTGAAATTGATTGTCCGACGCTCTTGGTGTGGAGAACTTAGTGAAGAAGAAGAAGCTCCTTGATCAATATTCTGATTGTCGGAAGAAAAAAATTTAAAACCCTTTTCTTTCTCTCACAAATCTCTCTTCTCTTTCTACCTCTCTCCTCTCTTTCTTTTCTATTTTCTTCCTCTGACTCTCCTCTTTTTTCCTCTCTTTTTTTTTTATTTCTCTCTCTTTTTTTTCTCACTCTCCCCTCTTCTACGGAAACAGCAAGTCCTCTATTTTTATAGGCTAAGAGATTGATTTTCCACCAAAATCCTGTTGAAATTTGGTTTAGAACTCTCAAAAGAACTCAAATTAGGATTCTGGATGATTTTGACCATTGGATGTTGATCAAGCGGTCCAAAAATTACTTAAAAACCCTTTAAAATTTTTCAGATCAAGTCAGAATTCATGCCAGCTATCGGATCAATCATTGGACTGAATCTAGGCCATCAGATCACACATAGGGAAGGCTTCTGTTCTTAGTTTAACATCGGGATGAATATCAGCCGTTGGATCTCGATTGCAAGCTGCGAATGCCATTCGTCAGTGCATGCATATCGACCGTTCGATAAATCTCAGTGAAAGGTGCTTGTCGGATCAAACAAAATTTCTAAATTACCCTCTGTAGACCATGCGTGAGTCTGATGTTGCATGGACTACCGCATTCTTCAGCCAATCAGAGCGCGCTTCTCCATGTAAAATTCTCGAAATGCCCTCAAGTCGGTCCACCGTGCGTCGCAAAAAATTTTGATGTCAGCCTGCTGTCAGTGCTACATCAGCGGGTCGGTCTGCTAAGCCAATTTTTCTAAACCGATTTGAACCGGATCGATTTTCTTTTTTTTGAAATTTAATTTCAGACTCGTTTGAAGTCCATTTTGCCTAAAATTTGTTTCATCTGAATCAAAAAAATAAGATCTTCACATTGGTGGCCTTCTTTCCTACATAAGATTAATCAAAGTATCAATTTTTAAAGAAATAGATTAATTTATTTTATAATTTAATATTTTTATTAGTATATTTTTATCACTTATCACACCCTCCAACTTAGTCATTGCTAGTCCCTTAGCAATGTTTTATTTAATACCATGTTTCAATAAGATTATCCATCATAAAGATAAAATCTAGGACTAAAGGTCAAAAAGCTTAAAAAATATTGCTAATTAAGCATTGAGCTTCAGAAGCAAATTTTTCAGTCAATATAATTAAAAACTTTCTTAAAGTACATCAAAGATCTATAGCACTTGTGTTCGTGATGACTAACTTTAACATTTCAGTATTAAATTAAAGAACAAAAGTATCCTCTCTTATCACCTATTTTGGTCAATTTTTTATACATTCTTAATTTTATACTCATGAATTAAGGTAGCTTTCACACTGCCCCTTTTGTTTTTTGCTGTGCTGAGCATCCTGGCCTTCCTTCACCATTTTATGTGAATTTTCACACTTGAACTAGGTATAGAGACCCAGTTACTAGGCTTTGGGCAATCCACATATACTCTATCTTTTGCACTTTATTTTTAGGTAGGTAGCTCTTTCCTTAAATTCAAGTTTCTTTGATTAGAATGTATATCAATTACTAATTTTCAGTAATAATTAAATCCTCAGTTAGCCTTATAATCAATACCAACTTTGCCTTGTTAGTGTGCATGTGCAATTAGAAGTGCTAATAGTCTTTTAATGACCTAAGTAGGCTGCTAAAAGTTGACCAACTAATCTACTTCTTTAACTCGTTACATTCATTAGCAAATAATTCTATCTTTTATCACTTGTCCAGTCTATCTTGCTCAAGATTTTCTTCTTGACACATGGTTTTTTTTTTTTTTTTTAACTTATTCTACATTGTCTTAAAGGAGAAAGAAAAATAAAGGGTGCAATAAAGGATAGGAAGGAATACACCTGATTTGGTTCAGTCTGGTTCTTTGGAGCTTTGAAATTTTGCTTGAGCTCTCATTGATTTTTCTCTGCAAAATTAAAAATACACACCAAAGCAGTAAAAGAGCAACAACAAATTGCTGAAAAATAAAAAAAAATGATCAAAACTAAAAAGAAAAGAAACAACCTATCTAGTAGTTCTGATTTATAGTCTTCAGCTTGACTTTCTTTGAGTTCTAAAGTGGATCAATCTAGTGCCACTTCAATTGAAATACTTTCATATTTGGTCGAGTCCTCTTTCAATTGGACATTGCTAGCTTTTATAGTCTCAAACCTATTTTCTACAGAATTCTCATATACTGAATTATCAATAATATCAATTAGAAAACAAGTTTGATTGTCATCAGGATGTTTAGTATCTTTGAAAACATTAAAAGTAACTTATTTATCTTAGATTCTAAGAATTAATTTTCCTTGTTGAACATCTATTAAAGCTCTTCCAGTAGCTAAAAAGGGTCTTCCTAAAATAAGGGGTACATCATAATCTTCTTTCATATCAAGAATAATAAAATCAATAGGGAAAATAAACTTGTTTACCTTTACCAAGACATCCTCCACTATACCTCTTGGATATTTGATGGATCTGTCGGCTAATTGAAGAGTAATAGTGGTAGGCTTCGGTTCTCCTAGACCCAGCTTTCTCTGAAAATAGAAAAAGGCATGAGATTAATACTTGCTCCTAAATCACATAAAACTTTATCAAAACTACAATCACCAATAATGCAAGGGATAGTAAAACTCCCTGGATCTTTTAACTTCTGTGGTAATTTATTTTGAAGTATTGCTGAGCATTCTTCATTCAAATTTATTCTCTCATGCTCCTTCAGCTTTTTCTTATTTGTTAGGATTTCTTTGAGAAACTTGGCATACCTGGGCATTTGAGTAATAGCATCTACAAAAGAAATATTAATATGTAAATTCTTTAATATTTTGAAAAAGTTAGAAAATTCCTTATCTGGATGCTGTATTTGTCTC
>QRFJ01002028.1:337437-363087 GCA_006176705.1 Cocos nucifera | reverse complement strand
TTTTACTTTATTCATGAGATATGATGAATGCATGTTGCATGTAGACTAGACTAGTTGTAGAATAGTTCTACATAATTATCTAGAATTAGAATTTTATTTTGATGTAATCAAATTTAAATTTAATTTTTTAGATAATTATGAGATAATTTAAATCTGAAAACATGCATGATATAATATATGAGATGTATGCAAAATATGTTTATAGTTAGATCAATTTTTATATATGAGATATATGATGTAGATCTAACTAGTTTTATAGTTTTTATATTTCTGATTAAGGCATTCTCCTTGGCCGTCCGGTCATAAGAACAAAGTAGGATTTAAATGCCCTCTCCTCCCATTTGATGGAGTATTCTTATGACGTATAGGGGTGCTGCGCGTTCGTCCTTAATCACAAATCAAGAACTTATTTTCTACAAAATTCTAGATCCTGAAATCCTAGGATTTTATTTACATCTTTTATTTGTAAATCCTAAACTTAATTAAGAATTAAGATTATAAAATATATTAAATCTAAAATTAAAAATTTAAGATCTAAGAAATATTCATAAAATTGGGTTCGAGCTTGGGTTGCTCAATTAGGTCTAAGCGGTTGATCAAACCGAATCAAGAGTTGGTTAGATGGGATGCTTAAATTGACCAGTCTAATAGGATTAAGTCTGAGTCAAGATTGAATCACATGAGTGATCGATCAAGCTAAGACCTAATTAGGCTCAGTGGTTAGTCTGGATTATAGACTAACTCGATTGGTTCTGGCTCAATAATTTAGTATCTAAGGTAAGTTTAGCAGATACGATCGACTGGTTTTTAATTGGGAGCTACTCGACTCGAATGCATTCTTGTCGAGTTAATGGCATATCCCTTCTATCGATCTCACTTATCTGACCATATTTGTTGGCTCAGTCATGATCTGAGGTAGCCAATAATCTGAGCTAACCCATGCTACTAGATTAGTTATAATGGTTATGACTGTGTCAAGTCTAGTTTAATGAGACCTAAATCAAATCTTCCTAAGAAAAGATTAAGTCTAAGATCTTCCACCATTGTAGATGTGCAGGCCCTTCCCGGGGTTGATTGTTCTCGATTGGTTATAGTGGTTCAGTTGCACCGAAAAGATGCAACCATATCTATTAGGCATTGGATGCTATGGGCTGAAGGATGGATTAGGCTTAATATTTCAGATATGGTGAGAGACTCAATTAGAAATTCAATCTTTACAAATGGTGGGTCTGACTTAACTAAGGAGTATATCAATATTTTGAGTATGCTGAGATTCATGAATTAGAGACCAAGTTTGGATGCACCATGATTAGAGAGTCATTGAACAAGAGTTGTTTACTCATTAGCTAATCAATCATCAATAACTATTAGGTGAGGTGATGAGTCAGTTGGTGGGACCGCACCATCCACTAGAAATCATTAATCATGAAGATTTTTGCATCTCTACAGAGAAAGTGTAGGGATCCAAGAAAATAGTAAAAACTAATTTATTTAAAAATAAAATTTCTAAACAAATTGATCAAGTCTTAATTATAATATCTAACTAGAAACTTTGACTCTCTATAGAAAAATGTCTGCGTCCAACCCACTAGCACGTATCCTGGACACCCATTGACTGACCGGACCCAATTATAAGAATTGACTTCGAAACTTCAAAATCATTTTAGATTTCGAAAAGTTAACTCATGTATTAGACTAGGACCCTCCCACCTTACCAACTCGTCCATCCGTTGAACAGAGAGCGTCTCTTGACAAGTGGATGGACGAAGATAATAAGGCCAGATATTACATGTTGGGCTCGATGTCTGATGAGCTTCAGCGCCAACATGAAGATATCAAGACCGCCCATCAAATGTTAGCTTATCTATAAGAGATGTTTGGTGAACAGAATCGCGCAGCCAAGTATCAAATCACTAAATGACTATTCAAGGCTAAAATGTGTGATGGGAAGTCAGTCCAAGATCATTATCTGATGATGATCAAGGACTTGGAAGAGCTTGAGAAGCTCGGAGTGAAGTTGGACCTGGATCTATAGAATGATATAATTCTGCAATCTTTGACTGATGCATATGGGCAGTTCATCATGAACTACCATATGCATAAACTTCAAAATTTCCTGACCGAGCTTATGAACATGCTGGTTACTGCTGAGCTTTCTATGAAAGGTTCTAAAGGCTCAGTGCTTGCTATGGAATGGACTTCTTTCCAAGAGAAAGTCTTTTGGAAAGAAGAAGAAGTCTATGAAAAAGGCAAAAGGTGGAAGGAGGAAAAGAAGAAAAAGACAGAGCTGAAGAAGAAGGCCGCTGACAAAGAAAAGTATTTTCATTGCAACACTGACGGCCACTGAAAGCAAAACTGTCCTACATAACTTGGCCATCCCTTGAAAGAATAAGAAGAAGGCAGGTCCTTCTGGAGGTATGCTCATTATTGAGTCTAACCTTATGATTTCTTCTGCATCCAGTTGGATGCTTGACTCTAGTTCTAGTGCTCATTTGTGCACTTTCATGTAGGATCTTGAGGATAGCAGGAGGCTGAGGGATGGTGAGATGATCCTGCACGTCGAAAATGGAGCAAGAGTTGCTGCTGTGGTCGTGGGAACATACCCTCTTCAACTACCATCTAGTTTAGACTTAGTATTAAAAGATTGTTATTATGTGCCTACAGCAAGCAGGAATTTGATTTCTATTTCATGCCTAGCACTAGAAGGCTATGTAATTAGTTTTCTTAAGGACCATTGTAATATTCTTTATGAAAGAAATAAAATTACAAGTGGTTTTCTTATTAACGATCTTTACCAGTTACATATTGATGTATCTATTTTTAATATCGAGCAAAATGTGAATGCCATGAAATGACCTAGGGATAGTCCAAATGATAGGTATCTATGGCACCTAAGACTAGGTCATATAGCAGAAGATAGGGTTAACAAATTAGAAGAAAATCGGGCTATTGAGTCCATTGACTTTCGAGTCATATCCAATTTATGAATCTTATCTTCATGGCAAAATGACTAAGCTTCCTTTTGTAGGACATGGGAGAAAGGGCCATAGATCTTCTTGCCCTAGTATATACTGATGTATGTGGCCCATTTGATGTGCCGGCTAGAGGCAACTTTAGTCTACTTCATAATCTTTACTCGATGATTTATCTAGGTATGGGTATGTGTATCTTATGAGACACAAGTCTGAAGCTTTTGAAAAAGTTCAAAAAATTCAGACATGAAGTAGAAAAGCAAACTGAAAAATCCATTAAGGTTCTTCGATCAGATCGAGGAGGTGAATACCTTAGTCGAAAATTCCTTGGACTATCTCAAGAAAAATGGCATAGTCTCTCAATGGACTCCACCTGGAACACCTCAACTCAATGGGATTTCAGAATGGAGGAATCGGACCCTATTAGATATGGTTCGATCCATGATGAGCTTCATAGACCTCCCTGATTTTCTTTAGGGATATAGTTTGTTAACTGCAATATACTTACTGAATAGGGTTTCTTCTAAAATTATTCCTACCACACCGTATGAGATATGGCATGGTAAGAAACCAAGTCTGAGTCATCTTAGAATTTGGGATTGTCCGGCTCATGTCAAAAGACAACAAATGGATAAGTTAGACTTTAGGTCCTTTAGAGCTCGATTTATAGGATATCCTAAAGAGTCATTAGGATATTATTTTCACATTCTAGAAGATCACAATGTGATTGTGAGTCGACATGCCATCTTTCTTGAAAAATAGTTTATTCAAGATAGTGGCATTGAAAAGTAGATCAAGCTCGAAGGAGAAAGTCTTACAAGAGCAACGAGCTGAAGGACCAAATGAAACCAAATCAGGTTGAGCCAATACAATCACTACCTCCTCCACCTCATAGATCGAAAAGAATTTTCCATCCCCCTTGAGAGGTACTTAGGTACTATTTCAGAGGAAATAGAGAAAATGTTCCTCGTAGGTAATGGGGTTCATGGTGATGATCGCCAAAAATCTATAATGAGACGATATCGGATATCAACTCTAAGAAATTGGTTAGAGGCAATGAAGTCAGAAATTGACTCGATGCACTCAAACCAAGTCTGGATCTTAGTAGATCCATCAGAAGATATAGTACCTATTGGGTGTAAATGGATCTACAAGAGAAATATTGGTGCAGATGAGAATGTGGAGACATTCAAAGCTAGATTAGTGATAAAAAGGTATAGTCAATGCGAAGGCATTAACATCAGGATACTTTTTTGCCAGTAGCTATGCTAAAATCCATCCGTACATTGCTTGTTATTGCAGTCTATTTCGATTATGAAATATGGCAAATGGACGTGAAAACAACGTTCTTAACTGGATACTTTGAGAAAGATATCTATATGGAACAGCCGCTAGGATTCACATCTAGTGATACTGATCACAAGGTATGCAAACTGCAAAGGTCCATATATGGACTTAAGCAAGCATCTCGGAGCTGGAATACTCATTTTAATGATGTGATCAAATTATTTGGTTTCATCAAAAATGAGAAGAAATCATGTGTCTTCAAAAAGGTCAGTGGAAGTGCTGTTATCTTCCTCGTATTGTACATAGATGATATCCTCCTTATTGGGAATGATATTCTCATATTGACCATAGTTAAAATATGGTTATCCAAAGAATTCTCCATGAAAGACCTAGGAGCAGCATCCTATATTCTAGGAATTAAGGTCTATAGAGATCGACCAAATAGGATGCTAGGACTTTCATAGAAGATGTACATAGAGGAAGTGCTACAGAGATTTAGCATGAAAAACTCTAAGAGAGGTTTGGTACCCTTCAGACATGGCATTCATCTCTCCAAGAAGATGTGCCCTAACACACCTGAGGAGATAGAACGCATGAGCAAGATCCCTTATGCTTCAGCAATAGGAAGCCTTATGTATGCCATGTTATGTACGCGACCTGATATAGCCCATGCTGTGTCATGAGCAGATATCAGTCGAATCTAGGTGAAGAACATTAGACTTTTGTGAAATGTATCCTTAAGTACTTAAGAAGAACTAAGGATATGCTATTGGTTTTTAGTAATGAAGAACTCCAAATCTAGGGGTATATAGACTCAGATTTTATATCCGATGTAGATGATCGAAAGTCGACATCTGAAAGTCTGTTTGTATGTAATGGTGGTGCTGTCAGTTGAAAGAGTTCCAAGCAGATAGTGATAGCAGATTCCATCATAGAAGCAGAATACATCACTGCGTCAGAAACTACGAAGGAGGCATTCTAGTATAAAAAGTTTGCCGCAGAGATCGGAGTAAACCATCAGATGCCATTCCTTTATACTGCGACAACAATCGCACCATAGCCCTTACTAAGGAGCCGAGGTCTCACCAGAAATCCAAGCACATCGAGCGACGATACCACATCATCCGTGATTACCTTGAGAAGGATTACGCTGAGGTCAAGAGAGTCAACTCCGCAGATAATGCGGCGAACCCACTCACAAAGCTGTTGGGCCAGCAGAAGATTGAAGCCCACCTTGAGAAGATAAGACTTAGATTTGTAGCCAATTGGCTTTAGGTCAAGTGGGAGTTTGTTAGATATGTGTGCCCTAGAAGCCAGAATTGGCTGACATTTGTTGTACACTTCTAAGGATAAAATTATAATTTTGGCTATAAATAATAAAATGGATTATTTTTTATCATAATGTATATTTAGAGTTTGTGATACATCCTTTGAGTTAATGGTAATCATAATTCTTATTTTCAAGAGTTAAAAATTTAAGACATAAATTTTTGTTATTAACTCATAAAATGCTCCCAACCATAGAATCGTCATGAGGATGGTGATTGATCCGAAAGGTTGGCGTACAATCGCTTCTTTATAGTAGATGAGTCTTGAGTCTACGGTGTAGAGACACCGGAGCGAGAGTATAGGTACTCGTTAGAGAATGAGGGCACTGAGCATGACCACCTCGAGCAGTCATAAGAAAGTCTACCTTCTCATCGATGACTGGCTCGAAGCTGCAGTAGTGTGTCTGGTTCTTTGACCTGAGGTGCATCGACAGTTTACCTTGAGGGTGTTATAGTTTGACTACACCATGACTCGGTCTCCTAGCCATTCGAAATCCTAAGGTGTATGTTGGCTATAGCATGTTCATTGTAGGAATTGGATTGCACCAAGAGAGAATCTATCTACCTCGGTAGATGAGGAGCAGCCCTATGATGATCATGAGAATCAAGTCCATAAGCCCATGGCCATGGCGGAATGAAATAATAAAAAGAGTTTCTATTAAGGTTTTCACATCGAACTTGAATCAGATGATTAAATCATATGACAAAAATTAGGGTTTGATGAGTTCACCTTAATGTAAATCTGATCGAGGCTCAAGATAGAAGAACTTAATCACACATGTAACTGCACCAAGAGATTCGTTTTCAATTTTAATGGGTTGCCACCATATACTGCTAGGTGTCACTGGTAGATTTTGGGAGCAATTAGAATGATTTGGATGATCGATCATTCTAGTTGTCTAAATCAAAAAAGTTCTGATCCATCGAAAGGTATTTCGATGATGTCGATGATAGAGATCACGACATATCCCATTATCATACAAAACTGAATCTAACTGGGTCACACAAATAAGGGTTTGGATCTGGATATCATCAATTGGATTAACCCAACTCAATTGATTTGAATTAGATTCAATTAGGTTCAAGAAAATCGTACTAGCACATGATTGAGCCTAATGTTTTTCTTCTACAATCATTAGAAGTTGTCTCGACTGAGCCACATGTATTTATGCTCACTCAGGTACCTTTACTTGGTCTGACTAGAGCTTGTCTAGATCAAAAAAGGGTTGTCTTAATTTATGAGATGACCTGTCATTTTTCATCACCTGCTAATTCTTGTCTTTTGACTTTGATCAAACGTTGATCTTTGACACTTAGACATCTGCCCATGTGTCATGCACCCATTGGAGAGCATATAAGGGCTTGTCCCCTTGCTAGAAAGAGGAAAGAAGGGGGCGCACACCTCAGATAGGGGCTTGTCCCCTTGCTAGAAAGAGGAAAGAAGGGAGTGCACGCCTTCCCTAGGAAGGCGTGCGCCCAAGGATAGGGATGCCTGGAGTCCCATATAGATAGGACTCCAGGTTGCTTCTTGGAATCAAATTAGGTGGCACCAAGGACTCTGCTTTGACCAGTCTTGGCGCCACCTAAGGGTTTTGGAGAGGGACTCTCATCTGATTGGATCAGATGATGTCGTCCCACCAATCAGATTTAGATCTGATTGCACGAAGAGATGTGATTGGCCGGGATGATGTGGCACTGGATGGCGCAGCAGGATCTATATAAACCCTGTCTATGCCTAGCTTTGGATGACCTCTCCCTTTGCCCACTTCACATTTCTCTCTCCCTCTCTCCTCCACATTTTCCTCAGATCTTCTCTCTCCTCTCCACGCCCAAGAGGCTTTGGACTCAAGTTTGGTGTGATCCAGATAAGAAAAAGACGACAGGAAAGGAAGAAGGCAACACTGCTGCAATAGATGACATCGAATCTTCAAAAGTTATTTTGAAGACCTTCAAGATCATATCCAGATTTGATCTTTGGAAGATAGATCGAGAAGAAGGAGATATCCAGATCCTGCCCGAGTAGATACCGGTAGAGGCCAGGCGATTGCGTGGGTGCATCCAGAACCTTAGGCAATCAGTAGGATCATTATAGGATAATTAGATTATCCAAAAATAAGATATAAATAAAATCTAATTTAATTTTATTTTATTTTATTTTTAGATCTATCAAATCAGATATGAAAAGTATCAGATTTGATTTAGATCTAAAAGAAAAATTTTTGAAATATTCCTCTTGATCAAATCAGATCGGAACAAATCTGACCCAAAAAATAGATTTTTTCCTTCACTCATGCCACGATGTACTCTAACATTATTAATAGAAAGGGCTACAATATCCTACTTGAAACTTTTTCAATAGATTGCTCCTTCAATTAGGGTAAATTCATGATCCAATACGTTCTTGTTATTCTCGTTATCTGGCTAAAATTGAAACCAAAATATTTTATAAGTTTTAAGTCAGTTTCTCCATGTATAAATCACCGGTCTTTAGTATTTCTCAAATACTTAAGGATTGTCTATATAATCTTCTAGTATTTCTCACTTAGATCAAACTAGTATCTACTCATTATCTCTAGTGAGTATACTATGTTTGATCTCGTACACGAAAAAATAAGATAATAACTAAACCTTTATTCCTTTGTAATGCTGGAATATCATTTCCGATTATGAGAATTTCATTCATAAACAACACAAGGAATAATATTACAGAATCTTTTGCCCACTTACAAATGCAGGATTTCTCTTTGTTTATAATAACATACATTCAAAATGCATATTTTAACTCGAACATAATAGCCAAATGAGTTTTATAAGTCTCTACCTTTCCATCTACACTGCTTTGATTCTTTGAAAATTCATTACCATCTAATGAATTTTATCTCTTCAGATGAATCAACTAATATCTATACATGATAAATATAATAAATATGATATAAAAAATATTAAATTTATATTATTTATTTTTTTATTTTTGATTTAATATTTTTTATATTTTTTATAAAAATTATTAATTATAAAAAAATATTCATCAATCAACAAAAATTCCAAGTCCGTGGACTTTGCGAGCATCAGTCGGATGCGGGCTCAGGAGGTTTACAAGATTTACATGATGCACGGCACACCGTAGGAGTGGGCCTGAGCTGGGAATGGATGTGGTATTAAAAAGAAAAAAAATATTTCAGAACGGAAGTGGCATGCGCATTTAAAGAAAGGTGGGACCTATGGGCCTTTGAGCTGTGCATTAATCGCTTGAATTGGGAGCCGCGTCAGCTGAAAAAAAGAAGCGTTCACACGCTGGGAGGTGGACATGGATGCGTCACACGCTGGGAGCAAACCAAATTAAAAAAAAAAAAAAAAAAAAAAAAAAAAAAAAAAAAGGTCCAAGAGCAATTAATGGAAGGGCCCACGTTACTTTTAATACACTGTACGCAGGAATTTCGTGGGCACCTGAGGCTTCACACACGGAAGCTGGGAGCTTCACATGGCAGCAGGAAAACGCGCGGAAACTCGGGGAAGGAAGGAAAAAAAACCTGCGATTTTGGTGCGACGCGTGGCGGCAAAATAATTTTTTTAAAAAATTTTATTTAAAGATATCCGAATCTTTTATTATTTATAAAAATAAATTTTAATTATTTAAAATATTTTTAGTTTCATACCTAGAAATAATGTAAAACCCTTTTCTTTCGACATCCCTAAGAAGTCTCTTATACTTTCGTTCGAAGATCATCCCAAAAATTCTTTTAAAATCTTGTATAGAGGAAGAGAAAAGAATTAGCAAATAAGATAGCAGTCTCGAAAGAAAAAAGAAATTTTGTAACGATATAGAGCGAATTCATTTGTTCTAAAATTTTTTATACTTCTTTTATATGCAATAAAGCTTATATTTTTTATTTAAATTACCATGAGTTCTTTATTTATTTTTTTTTATATACTTTTATTTATGCTTCTCTGTTAGATTAATATTAGGACCAACTTTTACTTTTTGGAAACGTACCATGATCCATGGGTATAGGACATGTCGAGAAAAAAAGAGTTGTTTACCCAGTACTTTCTAGAAACGCATCGTGATTTATGGGTACGGGGCGTGAGAAAAGATAGGTATTTTTTCTAAGATTAATCATAATTGAAAAAATAGATACAACTTTGTTAGTGCAAAATTAATTCAATCCTCAAGATCTTTTAAGTTTATTTTTTTAAAATCAAAATAAATCTTTTTTTTATTATTTCATAATCTTAACTTAGTCCAAGGTCCTTGAGGATACAATCTCGACTCATCCTACCTACATAGTGAATAAAGTTAATTTTGGTGCTATCAATGACTGTGCATTAAATTTTGACGTCATTATCGAAGACCTTAGCATGGTTGATTTTTAAAAAAAAATTAATTTTTTTATTTTTACTACTTTCTAACTAGATTATCTTATTTACATAATTAAATAATTACCTCATTTTTACATAACTAATTTACTACTAATTAAATAATTACCTCATTTTTGCATAACTAATTTACTATTTTTTAATCTAAGAAATTTCCTACTTTTTATAGTTTAGATTAATCTGCTGCTTTTTATAGCCTAGTAATTTATTACTTTTTAGATTTAATTACTTAAATTTATTTTTTATAAAATTAAAAAAAATATAAATATAAATATAAAAAATATAAAAATATAAAATTATAAATTCTAAAAAAAGTCATTGATATTTTATAATATTTAACTAAGATAGCGTAACCTCAAATATAAAATTTTTTTAACTTGATTGGATACTTTATTTCTTTGCATTGCATCTCCATAATTAACTTTAAGGGCACAACCTATTAACTAAGATAAGGTGAGGATTTGATCATCCTTCCTTAGCCCATAAATCACTTTCTTACATCTGCATAACCTAGACCTTAATTTAAAATTAATTAGATGTTGATCCTTAAGAATTTCGAGCTCAATAGGATAAGTGATCCTGAGAGTTGGATCGGGTTAGACTTGGTCAGCTAGCTGGTGTCTAAATAAGTTGTTTGTGGAATGACTGGACCCCAAGAATGATGATTTATAATTGGTTCCGTTCGCTAATCTGATCAATTTAATTGGTGTCTAAGAAAAGCAACGGAAGGACTCCCACCGACCTTACACTTACTTGGCTAGTTAATTGGTCAAGCTCCAACTTGGAGGGCTTAAAGGCTAACTTAGAATAGTTAGGAGCAGTCTAGAACTAGGATAACCTTAGGATAGAGAGCCCATTGTGTGTTAACTTGATTGCAATTAAAATCTAACTATAACTAATTCTTCTTTTTCTTCTTAGTTTTAGGACTCGTTAGGTTTTCTTCTTTAAAACTCTTTCCTCTATTTCTTTTCCTCTTCTCCTCTTCTTTTAAAAAAAAAGAAAAAAAATTCTTAATAGACTAGGATAGTCCTACATAGATCTTTTAATTGCATGTTAGGTCGACGATCGCTAAAATCCGACTTGTAACTACTAGACGAAGAACTAGAAAAGACCCTTAAGACTATCCGAGTTAGAAACATGGCTACACCTAATGAGGCAACCCTCCACATCCGTTGAGAGAATATTTCACTCCATCTTCATATATCTATTCTCCATGCATTCAATCACCTCTAGTAGAAGCTATCCAGTATGAAATTAAGTTCAGCATTATTCAAATGTTGCCATCATTCTATGGACTTAATAATGAGGACTCGTATAAATACTTGGATGAATTTTTTGAGATTTGTTCCATGGTAAAATTTCAAAACTTCTCAGATGATGCCCTTAGGTTGAAACTGTTCTCTTTTCACTTAAGGACAAAGCCAAGCATTAGTTAAACTTTTTAGATTCTATAACCATTTCAACTTGGGACCATCTTCAGAGAGAATTTCTCAAGAAATACTTTTCAATTGAAAAAATAAATCAAATTAGAAAGGCCATCATTCTAATTAGATGGAGAACTTTTTCATGAGACATGGAAAATATTAAGAGACCTCATTCATATATGTCCACACCATGCTGTCCCCAAATGGCAACTTGTTCAATGTTTCTATGATGGTATATCGAGGAAACACCAACAAATGGTTGATGCATCATGTGGTAGAACATTCATGTTAAAGAGTGAGGATAAAGCCTGTCAACTCTTTGAAACATTTAGTGAGAATTCCTACATTACATGTCTGCCACATCTAGAGAATAATCCATGCTTCAATAGAAAAGAAGTGGAATTTATCAGATTGAAAATATCACAAATATCTATAGTTAGGTAGATGAACTGTCTCAAAAATTAGACCATCTTCTAAATACTGAACAATCCCCGATTCCTTCTAATGCAATCCAAGAAGTTTGTGCATTGTGTGCAAGTCCAAACCACTTTGTTAGTTAATGCCTAGCCGCACCTCAATTTTCTGAGTTTGTGCACGAGTAGGTTTAGCAAGCTTAAGTCCAATAAGCTTGTAGACTAGAAAATAATCCATATTCGAATACTTATAACCCCGGTTGGAGAAACTATCCAAAATTTTTCTAGAGACCACAACCAGTGGTTTGCCCTGCTACACCTCGACCTCAATATCAGGACCCAACATATAGGTATGGACCATACCATCAATTTCAAAATGCTCCTCAACCGTCTACCACTAGTCATAGCTCAGCTTTTAAGAAAAAGTTCTGAAAGCACTAGAATGATTAGAAAGCAATACTCAAATCCTTAACTCCGACACACAATCCATTGCTAAGCTAGAGATCCAAATAGATCAACTAGCGACCGCATTCAATAGAAGGGAAGGAGGAAAATTATCTAGCCAACCCAAGAGCAACCCAAGAGTGCAATTCATGATTGAAAGCTCTAATAACCCAGAAGCTTTTTCTGAACGCGCCAAATCAATCATAACTTTGAGAAATGGGAAGGTCATTGAACATACTAGTAAAACCAATGAGATCAATCCTAAACCTCTAACTAAATCTGAATTACCCAAGAACAAGGATGACCCAAAAATAGAGAATCAACCAATTGCACCAAAATCATCTTATTTGCCTAAAGCACCATTTTTGGATGCCCTAAAAGCCCCTATTCCTACAAATAAGAAGGGTGGAAGACACGATGAGAAATTAAAATTATTTAAGCAAGTCCAAATTTTTCTCTCCCTTCTAGACAAAATCAAATAGGTCCCGGCTTATGCCAAATTTTTGAAAAATTTATGCACCCAAAAATGAAAATATAGATCACAAATCTCAAAGAAAGTATGCCTCACCAAAAAGTTTAGTTCTATCTTTCAGCATGCAACCCCTCCAAAGCTCAAGGACCCAGGAGTCCCCATCATTTCCTGTATTATAGGAGATTTCCATGTTGAAAAAGCTCTTCTGGACTTAGGGGCAAGTGTGAATCTTTTACTTAGTTCGGTGTATGAACTTTTTGGATTCGGAGAATTGAAACCCACATTGGTCACAGTGCAGTTAGCCAATAGATTAATTAAGGAACCACGTGGGATGCTTGAGGATGTCTTAATCAAGGTAGATGAGTTTTATTTTTCAGTTGATTTTTTGGTTCTCGATATTGAACTAAGTAGCAACCCAAGATAAATTTTCATTATCTTAGGATAATGCTTCCTAGCTACAGCAAATGTATGCATTAATTATAGAACAAGAGTCATGGATGTATCATTTGGGAATAAGAAACTAGGATCGAATGTATTTGGTGCTTCCCAAAGACCATCAATGGATAGTTACTTCGAAGTAGATACATTAGAAGACATTATAGAAGATGCAACATCCATAATTTTA
The DNA here is from genome assembly GCA_006176705.1 of Cocos nucifera. Classification (NCBI taxonomy): domain Eukaryota; kingdom Viridiplantae; phylum Streptophyta; class Magnoliopsida; order Arecales; family Arecaceae; genus Cocos; species Cocos nucifera. Next base: position 349,745 of record QRFJ01002028.1, on the reverse strand, counting down.
GCACCAGAACCCTTAGATACCTGCTTAGCTTACTTTGGAGTGTATGACTTTGATATAGAGGGATATATGAAAGAAGTTAACACCCTGTTAGATACACCATATGATAAAACCACTCTTCCATGGACAATCAAGTATGAGCCATTGTCCACATTAGCCAATACACCAATAGTCCCATATTTAGAATCACCACCAACGTTAGAATTGAAACCCCTTCCTGCCATGCTCAAATATGTATTTTTAGGATCCAATGACATCCTCCCAGTGATCATTGCATCAGACTTGATCCCTGACCAGGAAGCATAATTGGTTGGTGTTCTGAAGGAACACAAAGAGGCTATCAATTGGTCTATTACCGATTTAAAAGGCATTGACTCCTCCATCTGCATGCACCATATTCATTTCGAGGCAGATACTAAACCCTATCGAGACATACAAAAGAGATTGAATCCAAACATGCACAAGGTAGTAAAGAAAGAGGTGGTAAAGTGGTTAGATGCTGGAATTATCTACCCCATATTTGATAGTAAATGGGTTAGCCCCACTCAAGTAGTACCTAAGAAATCAGGTATTACTGTGGTTGAGAATGAAGAAGATGAACTGCTTTTCACTCGCATATCATTTAGATGGCAAGTATGCATAGATTATAGAAAACTAAATGCTATTACTAGGAAGGATCATTTTTCATTGTCCTTCATCGACCAAATCTTAGAATGGTTGGCAGGATAAAGTTTCTTCTATTTTCTTAATGGTTATTCATGGTACAATCAAGTATCTGTATTTCTGGATGACCAAGAAAAGACTACCTTCATCTGCCCCTATGGCACCTTTGCTTTTCGACGTATGCCATTCGGGCTCGGCAATACACCTGTTACATTTCAATGGTGCATACTAGCCATTTTTTTGGGTATGGTGGATAAATATCTCGAAGTTTTTATGGATGATTTTTTTATGTTTGGAACCACCTTTCAGGATTGTCTCCATAATCTTTTCAAAGTTCTTAAACAGTGTATAGAGACAAATCTTGTCCTAAGTTGGAAAAAGAGTCATTTCATGGTACGAAAAAAAATTGTAGAGGGATCGAGGTAGATAAAGCCAAAGTTGAGGTCATTTCAAAACTATCACTCCCTACTTCAGTCCTACAAATACGATCATTCATAGATTATGCTGGATTTTATAGACACTTCATTAAAGACTTTAGTAAGATTTCAAGACCCCCATGCAATCTGTTGGCTAAGGACACACCATTGATCTTTGATGAAGATTGTTTGAAAGCCTTCAACACATTATGAACGGTCTTGACAATAGCACCCATAATAAAACCCCCTGATTGGTCCATTCCATTTGAGATTGTGTGTGATGCCTCTGACTTTGCAATAGATGCCGTCTTAGGCCAAAAAATCAATAAGGAGCCACATGTAATCTATTATGTTAGCAAGACTCTTTCCGATGCTCAATTAAACTACACCACAATAGAAAAAGAGTTACTAGCAGTAGTATTCACCCTTGAAAAATTTTGCTCATATCTATTAGGGTCTAAGGTTCTAGTTTACTCTGATCATGCAGCTCTGAAACATCTTTTCTTAAAGAAAGATACTAAACCTTGATTAATCAGATGGATCCTTCTTCTATAAGAATTTGATTTGAAAATTCAAGATAAGAAGGGTTCTGAGAATGTGGTAGCTGATCACATCTTCAGGATCTTAGTTGAATACATAATAGGCATAGATGAAGTCAAAGAAAAATTTTTTGATAAACAACTTTTCGCAATATTCTCTAACCGACCTCCATGGTTTGCCCATATTATCAATTACTTGTCAATAGGACAAGTATCTTCTCACTGGACAAAACAAGAAAAGAATCGATTTTTTTTGCAAATTAAACATTATTTCTAGAAGAAACCTGAAGTATTTAAATATTGTCCTGACCAAGTTATTCGTCGTTGTGCCCCCGAGAGTGAATTCCAAAGCATTCTCACTTTTTGCCATTCTTCGGCATGTGGGGGACATTTTAGTGGAAGAAAAACTACAACAAAAGTATTATAGAGTGGATTTTATTGGCCAACACTTTTCAAGAATGCACATGAGTTTGGACAAAGTTATTTACAATGTCAGCAAATAGAAAATTTATCCGAGAAGAATATGATGCTGCTGACCTCCATTTTAGTAGCAGAAATCTTCAATGTTTGGGGGATCGATTTCATAGGACCTTTTCCAACTTCATTTGGATTCGAATATATTCTAGTGGTAGTTAATTACGTATCAAAATGGGTGGAGGCAATAGCTACATGAACTAATGATAATAAAGTTGTAATTAGTTTTATCCAATGAAACATCATTAATTGGTTTGGCTTCCCAAAGATGATCATTAGTGATGGGGGGACTCATTTCACGAATAGACACTTTGAAGCACTTATGAAAAAATATAATATTACACACAAAGCCACCACACCATATCACCCCCAAACTAATGGTCAAGTAGAAGTGTCAAATAGGAAGATTAAACATATCCTATAAGAGACGGTTAGGGCCGATAGAAAGAATTGGTCCCTTCACTTAGATGATGCATTATGGGTTTATCATACAACTTTTAAAACCCCTATCGGTATGTCATCCTATCGATTAGTTTATGGCAAAGCATGCCATCTGCTGGTTGAATTAGAACATCGTACACTCTGGGCCATACGAATGTTTAATTTTAACATGAAGAATGCAGGTTCTAATCAGAGGTTGCAAATCAATGAACTAGAAGAACTTCACAACAATGCATACGAGAGTTCACGAATTTACAAGGCTCGAACAAAAGTATTTCATGACAAATATATCTCTAGAAAATTATTTGAGCCAAATCAAAAGGTATGGCTCTTCAATTCCAGGTTACACCTCTTTCCCGATAAACTCTGCTTCCGATGGGATGGACCTTTCATTATCACACAAATATTCTCACATGAAGCAATTGAAATTCATGACCCTTGGAATGACAATATATTTAAGGTGAACGGCCAACGTCTAAAGCTATATGTAGATGGAATTGCACATAAATAATGAATCGACACCATCTACCTGTGTGATCCACCTTATAATAAATAATAAACTTGACATCTAACTGAAGATGTAAAACTTAGCACTTATTGAGAGGCAACCCAATGATTTCATATTTTTTACTTTACTGTAGTTGCAGGAATTTAGAACAAGAGCCTGCTAATCAATAAAGCTATATTCAACTCCTGAAGCAAAATTATCCCAGGTGCACTCTCTCCATATGTACAAGTCCTAATAACTCATTTGTCCTTTCTCTATGTCCATTAAATGAAATCTTGGTCATTTTACCCATAAGGCATGATTCATAATTAAAAGGATCAAAGAACTTTTCTTTGTATAACTTGTTAATCCTAGCCTCACTAATATGACCTAATCGACAATGCCAAAGTAAAATATTATTTATGTCATCTCTCTTATGTTTTTCATTTTTATCAATATGAAATATATTATCATCCAAACATAGAGTCAACAAACCATTGCTAAATATGCCAAAACAAATATTTTCATTAGAATATTTGATCGAGCAACCTTCGCTCGTTACATTAAGACTATAACCTTGTTTTAATAACAAGGGTATAGATATAATATTTCTAATGATCTTAGGTATATAATAATAATTTGTAAGCTCTAAGATCTTTCCATAAGGTAACTTCAATATATTTATCCCTATAGCTTCTACTTGGATAGATTCTCCTCCAACGCCATAAAGCTTGAAGTCACCTTTCTTCAAACTCTTAATTTTCTGCAGCCCCTGCAAAGATTTGCAGATATGAAAACCATAGCCAATATCTAATACCCAAGAATTTGAAATGAAAGAATTTAATGATAATATAGTATGTATTTCATACATACCTTTTGGTGCATTATTTGCACCAGACTTCATGGTTGCAAGGTAAGCCTTGCAATTCCTCTTCCAATGGCTTGCTTTGCCATAGTGAAAATAGGTCGTTTATCCGAAGACCTTTTTCTTCTTATTTATATCACTTTCAGGATTTAACCTTCTCTTTGAACCCTTTTTACCTACCTTCTTCTTGGAGATCCCTTCCACAAGAAGAAGAGGAGCCTTATCTTTCTTGATATGGCTTTCTACTGTCTTGAGCATATTTAATAGCTCAGGCAATGAAGAATTCAGTTTATTCATGTGATATTTCACGACAAACTAAGAAAATAATTTTGAGAGTGATTGTAGGATCAAATCCTGACTTAACTCTCCATCCATTACAAAATCTAATTGACTTAATCGAGTGATTAGATCAATTACCATCAAAACATGATTTTGTACGGATGTTCCTTCTATCATTCTTGTATGAAATAATTGCTTAGATATCTCATATCTAGCAGTCCTACTATGCTCTCCATAAAGCTCTTTTAGATTGAGCAATATGGACTGAGTGTCCATGCTATCATGCTATCTCTGTAATTCATTATTCATAGAGGCAAGTATGATGCATTAACAGTAAGGGAATCATTTTGTCACATCTTGTATGTGGACTTATCTTCATCTGTGGCATCATTTTCTAATGGATTAGGATCAGGGGCATCAAGAATATAGGAGAGTTTTTTTTGACTGAGTACTATTTTTAGGTTTCTCAATCAGTCAACATAATTTTGATCAGTCAATTTATTTGAATCCAAAATTGAACGTAATGAAAGTGAACAAGCTATTTAATCTACAGAATAATATATAAGTAAACAATTCATGATGATAAAATATAATTAAATTAGTACTTTAATTTAATTATGTCTCCCACTAAAAATCATAATCCTCTTATTGTTTTTTTTTTAGTAAGAATAAGATCTTAATTTCTTATAAAAAATCTTGTGGTTGCACAACAAACCTATTATAAGTTCAAAGGTAGGAAACTCTTTCCAATTGCATTTTATGCAACTCTCAAAAAATTTTTGCCTCTAAAACATTAATAGCTTTGTGTTAGCACAATAAACTTTAATGTTTTAGTTTAAGTAGAACCCTTCATTTCTATATAGTCAAAATTAAAATATAACTATTTTTGTGGTTACACAACAAAGTAGTATATTCAAAATATTATAAGCATCTCAATACACTAGATTAATATTACATCTTTCCCCATGATAGATCTTGTGGTTACACAATAGAACTAACATGGTTCTGGATGTAATAAGAAACTAGTATGAAGGAAGGCCTTAATGTAGTGAATATAATATTAAGCATATCAATCTGGAATTAAATTTATCAAATTGGCCAGGTAAATGGTAGAGAAATGGGAGTCCCTCCATTGCTTTCCTTAGACACCAATAAATTGGCCAGGTCTGACAATGAAATCAATTAAAAAATTATGTTCTCTTTACCAATCAAGAACCATTTTTCCTAGACACCGATTGATCAATTAGACATCCTGACTGATTCAGCTAAAGATTAATTACACTACAACTTAATATAATTTTTTATAGAGGGATTTAAATGGTCTTAATGCATATATTGATTTAAAACAAACTAAATGCATAATAGCACTAATTATGATAAAATTTATATATATCAATTAATATGTATTATTATTCTAGGACAACCATCATTATATAGTGAATACTTTCCACTATATCAGGGCAACCTTTACAGAATAATATATATAACATAATCTCATTATGATAAGAAAAAGAATATGATCTCATCATATAAATTAAAATATGCTAAAAATATTATATCATATTTTTCATTTATGCCATTATACTATAAGCAAAGCATTATATGATTTAACCTAATAAGGCTTGCTCTGATACCACTGATGGGATTGGTGTACAGGGCGGAAGCATGGATTTCAAAGCAAAAACATGAAATCATATAAACCAAACCCGAACCCTAGGACCACCTCATTAGCAATTAAATCATATAACATGCATTTGTAACATAAAAGAAAGTATTAGAACATACCTCTTATCGCTAAACCCTAAATTGACCTGATCGTCGGTAGCAGTCCGTCAGGGTTTCCACCAGGTGCCCACATGTTCACCCTCCAACGTTGATCCACACAGAGACTTGATCAAGACACCAGCACCTCTGATTTATATAATTAGAGTTCTAATAATAAGAACTTTAATTAAAAGGGCAAGACCTTCTTTAGCCTTTATGTCACCTTCCTTGCCTCTCCTTATCTATCTTTTTTTTTCTTTTGTCTTCTTAATTTTTCTTCCTAATCTCTTAGTCTTAAGATGACTTCTTGTCCTTATAAGGACAAGATCTAGATAAGAGAAAGGAAGAAAAAGATTGGATAAAAAGAAACTCTTGTAAGAAAGAAAGATAATTTTCATACCCCCGGACTCTTAGTGTGCACCCCTATTTATAATGTACATAGGGGTGCCAACAAAAAATCTTACACCCTTTTCTCATCAATTTCTCATGCCCTATCAGCCAATCTCATGCCTCATTAGTAAAAATGAGATGTAGACTTAGTCCAAGAGGTGCCTTAAAGCAGAAGGACTCTTGGACTAATTCTACGTAAGTTTTTTATGAAGAGTCGCAATATATCATCTTTGGCACCATCCTTTTCATCCATTAGATCATGAAAAAAGGCCATCCAATGGCTCTAAAAAGGGACACCCATTCAGCAAGAAGATGTGAAGATAATCTTTGAATAGTCAAAATCCCAAGAGACCTTGACTTGGTCCAAGAGATGTCAAGGAGGAGTAGGCGGCATGGAGTCTTTGGCGGCTAGGGGTCTTGGGCAACAAACCATCCTGGGTAAAAAAATTAAAAAGAAAAAGGAGTATTTCATCTATAGAAGGACTCTTCTGCACCCCATATCTGATGTCCATGCCAATATAAAAATTTACATGACATAACAAAATGAAAAAAGTCAAAGAAGGTAGGCACCAACAAATTCCATGCGCCAAAGAGTTCTTTGCGCATGAAAGACTTCCCATGCACAAGAGAGAGACTCTCTAGTGCATGGGATGTAGGTATATGGCACCTAATCTGAATTCCAATCAATCGAGGTTAATCTAACTCAAGACCAAATCCTATTTGGCTCAAATCGGATCTAAATTAGCCCAAATCGAAAGCTGATTCGAATCCAATTCGAAACCAGGTGCTAGGGTTTGCTACATGTGCTAGCATGTTCATCTTGCAAACATGGTCTAATCCAATTAGACCCTTAATCAACTCTCTTTGTGTGTGACCCATTGGGTTCCACATCTAACCAGCAGTGAGTCAGGGTGTGATTCGACCTAATCTGGTTAGAACTCAACCAAACCGATTTAGGTCAAAACTAGCCAACCCAATTTAACTTAATTTAGAATACTTTCTAATTTAATGATTAAATTAAAATTTTAATTTGATCAAATCCATAAGACATGATTGACATCTAGCAATGTATCATGACTATTCGAAAGATGTAAAATTTTGATGGAAATACAAAAAATATCCTTCATTGAAAATTACCATGCAACTAGATCCTTCGATCTCCCTGCATCCTGAATATGACTCTAGATATGGAATATGTCAACCCCAATATCATATTTATTTCTCTTTCAATCTTATGATGATGATTCATTTAATGAAACATTAGAAATTATTTCTAATTTTTTTTTATCATGCTTTGATCAAAGTCTTCCTGAATCATCATTTGTTTCAAGCAAGTAGGATGCTATTTTCTCTTACTAGGAGAGATCGATTCCATGTTAACCTACTCACAACCTTCATATATAATCTACCATATCTAGATCATCCCATACATAACTAAGTCATGAATAAGAATGAACCAAAATATGGATTTATATATATAAGATTCTATGGTAGTTTCAGGTCAAAGGATTACATGCACAAATTCCACTATGAGAACCATCTATTGACATGTAGATAAGACTCCATTAGATATTCTCGATTTGGATCAATTCAGTGAACTCATTCTCTAATGAGCACCCACATTCTTGTATTAGTGTCATACACAAGTTATTGTGAGATCAATCACCCTCTCAATTGAGCATACAAAGAATGTGCTAGTCTTACCAGAAAATATTGATCCCTAACTCAATGTCCCATCGACTAGGAATATTTAAATTAGGATTTTAAGATTTTAGGTCTCACTAGTACGATCTCATCATAATCCTAAAACTATAGTCCTAATTTATAGGGTTCATCATAATTTTAAATAAATAATAAGACACTGCATATGATGAAATAAATGCCTTTGTTTATTAAAAATGTCATTACATGAGTCTGAAAGACAAAGAACATCCCAAAAATAAATTAGCTTGAGGGCATATTCCTTTCACTCGAGGGGGAGTTCAGCCTCGCTTGCGCTCAGGGGGAGTCCATAAGTACGGTCGAACTTCATTCCGCTCTCCTGTGAAATCTCCTGAGGGGAGAACTTCTGCTCTTTGTTTCTCTTTCCTAAGGGCGATGGGTATGCTAGGCTAAATGCTCTTCCTTAAGGTCGATTCCTAACATCCTAATGACAAATTTCTTGGTGGAATTGCCGTCGGAGACTACCGCATGGCCTGCACCATTTTGGTGAGATCCTGAATCCACTGCATCAGTAGGTTAAATTACTCTGGATCTACCATGGTCGTCGGTGGAGGTGGCGATTGAGGCACTGATGATGGAGCAAGAATAGATGGATCCGACTCAGAGCTGGCAGTGAAAGCAATAGATCTCTAGGTAGCCACCTTCTTTGAAGGCATTTCTTGGGATCGAGGAGGAGGATGGAGATAAACCTTGAAGAAGAATATCAGCAGGGTCGACTGAGCACTCCTTTAAGAATAAGGATACCTTAGAGATAGAGGCTCTTCCTCTAGCGCCAATTCTATTAGTGTAGAATCTGGTTGACGTCGGATCGAGCTGGGATCAAGGAGGATAAGGTCGCCACCAGTGACCTGCAAAATAATGTTTCGTTCGGAGTCGGTGGTGGTGGCTCTGGTAGGATCCTTCGATGATCAAGTTAGCTCTTCTGACCAACAGAAATGGAGTACTCAGGAAAGAGTTTAGCAGAATTTAGAGGAGAAGAGGAGAGCTTAAAGCTTGGAGAAAATATATCTGGAGGATCCCTTTTTATAGATGGAGCTTGATTGATGGTGACGATCATACCGTCTGGTAGTGGGCCGCTCGAGGCCGCATGGAGTTCGGTACGGAGAGGAAGATGTCATCAAGCCGATAGTGACAGCCATATCATCCGGTAGTGGGCCGCTCGAGGCCTGATGGAGTCTATCATGGAGAGGAGCGTCGCCTATGGTAGACTGATGGTGACTATTCATCGAGATTTAATAGTCGTAGTTCGAAAGAAGCAGGCATTGGTTGGTGAACTTCGACATATATCAATTTCAGAGGAGTTCGAACTCCTAAAAGGAATACGTCTAGAGGAGATCATTTGAAAGAAGTTCGGCTTCCATAGGAGTCCGACTGAAGGAGGGATCAAGGAGAAGTTTGACTCTCATAGGAGTCCAACTGAAGGAGGGATCTGAGAGGAAGTTCGGCTTTCGTAGGAGTCCGACTGAAGGAGGGATCCGGGAGAAGTTCGGCTCCCATAGGAGTCCAAGAGAATTTTGGCTCCCATAGGAGTCCAACTGAAGGTGGAGTACAGAGGGAGTTTGGCTTCCATAGGAGTCCGACTAAAGTCTGATCATTGAAGGGGTTCGATCGCTGAGGAAAGAATTCTCGATCGAAGCTCTTCCATGATTATCGGTTGCATTAGGCTAAGCATCAGACTGAACTTCGATAGAAGCAAAATTTATTTTTAATATTTTTATTTTATTTTATTAGATCTATCAAATTAGATATAAAAAGTATCAAATTTAATTTAGATATAAGAAGAAAATTTTTGAAATATTTCTCTTGATCAAATCAGATCTGAACAAACCTAATCTAGAAAATAGATTTTTTCCATCAACTGGTATCAGAGCTAGGTTCCCATAAATTATTTAGATCTAATTTTAATTTAATTTTGATATAATAATTAGGTAATTTTAGATGTCACATGAAATATGATTAGATCTAAAATTAAAAATATTAAAATTAAATAATTTAGATCTAAGTTCTACAAGATGCATTACTAGTTGTAGAATAGAATTATTCTATGTATAGTCTTGCATGATCATAATTTAATTTGATTAAGTTATGCTTTTAGATCAATTTATTTACTATTTTTTGATATTATAAATATTATAATAAGATCTAAAAAATAAAAAATAAATTTATTTAATTTTTGCTTCATATGAGATATGATGAATGCATGTTTAGAGTAGTTGTAGAATAGTTCTATATAATTATCTAAAATAGAATTTATTTTGATGTGATCAATTTGAATTTGATTTTTTAGATAATTATGAGATAATTTAGATCTAAAAATATGCATGATATGATACATGAGATGTATGCAAAATATGTTTATAGTTAGATCAATTTTTATATATAAAATATATGATGTAGATCTAACTAATTTTATAGTTTTTATATTTCTCATTAAGTTGTTCTCCTTGGCTATTCGGTCATAAGAACAAAGTAGGATTTAAATGCCCTCTCCTCCCATTTGATGGGATGTTCTTATGATGTGTAGGGGTGCTACGCGTTCGTCCTTAATCAAAAATCAAGAACTTATTTTCTATAAAACCCTAAATCCTAAAATCCTAGGATTTTATTTACATGTTTTGTTTGTGAAACCTAAACTTAATTAAGAATTAAGATAATGAAATATGTTAGGTATAAAATTGAGAATTTAAGATCTAAGACATATTCATAAAATTGGGTTCGGACTTGGGTAGCTCAATTAGGTCTAAGTGGTTGATCAAATCGAATCAAGAGTTGGTTAGATGGGATCAAGAGTGCTTAAATTGATCAGTCTAATATGATTAAGTTTGGGTCAAGATCGAATTACATGAGTGATTGATCAAGCTAAGACCTAATTAGGCTCAGTGGTTAGAGTCTGAATTATAGGCTAATCCAATTGGTTCTGGCTCAACAATTTGGTGTCTAAGATAAGTTTGGCAGATACGATCGACTGATTTTTAATTGGGAGCTACTCGACTCGAATGCATTCTTGTCGAGTTAATGTAATATCCCTTCCACCGGTCTCACTTACCTGGCCATACTTGTTGGCTTAGTCCTGATCTGAGGTGGCCAATAATTTGAGCTAATCCATGCCATTAGGTTAGTTATAATGATTATGACTATGTCAAGTCTAGTTTAATGAGACCTAAATCAAATCTTCCTAAGAAAAGATTAAGTCTAAGGTCTTCCACCATTATAGATGTATGGGCTCTTTTCGAGGTTGATTGTTCTCAGCTGGTTACAGTGGTTTAGTTGCACCGAAAAGATGCAACCATGTCTATTAGGCATTGGATGCTACAGACTGGAGGATGGATTGGGCTCAATATTTTGGATATGGTGAGAGACTCAATTAGGAATCCAATCTATGCAAATGGTGGGTCTGACTTAACTAAGAAGTGGATCAATATTTTGGGCACGGTGAGATTCATGAATTAGAGATCAAATTTGGGTTCACCACGATTAGAGAATCATTGAACAAGAGTTGTTCACTCATTAGCTAACCCATCACCAATAACTATTAGGTGAGGTGATGAGTCAGTTGGTAGGACCACACCATCCACTAGAAATAATTAATCATGGAGATTTTTGCATCTCTACAGAGGGAGTGTAGGAATCTGAGAAAATAGTGGAAGCTAATTTATTTAAAAATAAAATCCTAAATAAATTGATCAAGTCTTAATTATAATATCTAATTAGAAATATTGACTCTCTATAGAAAAATATCTGCGTCCAATCTACTAGCACGTATCCTGAACATCCATAGACTGATCGGACCCAATTATAAGGATTGGCTCTGAAACTTTAAAATCATTTTGGATTCTGAGAAGTTAACTCATGTATTGGACCAGGACCCTTCCACTTTACCAGCTCATCCATCCGATGAACATAGAGCATCTCTTGACAAGTGGACGAACGAAGATAACAAGGTCAGATATTTCATGTTGGACTCGATGTCTGATGAGCTTCAATGCCAACATGAAGATATCAAGACTACCCACCAAATGTTGGCTCATCTACAAGAGATGTTTAGTGAACAGAGTCGCGCAGCTAAGTATCAAGTCACTAAACGACTATTCAAGGCTAAAATGCGTGATGGGCAGTCAGTCCAAGATCATTGTCTGATAATGATCAAGAACTTGGAAGGTCTTGAGAAGCTCGGAGTGAAGTTAGACCTGGATCTGTAGAATGATATAATTCTGCAATCCTTGACTGATGCATATGGACAGTTCATCATGAACTACCATATGCATAAACTT